>PVIH01003093.1:0-117770 GCA_004025045.1 Sigmodon hispidus
CATAACAAACAGAGTTCAAGAGATGGAAGATAGAATCTCTGAAGTGGAAGACTCAGTAGCTCAAATAGATATATCAGTCAAAGAAAATAGTAAAACTAAAAAAGACATAACTCAAAATGTTCAGGAAATCTGGGACACCATGAAAAGACCTAATTTGAGAATAATAGGAATAGAAGAAGGAGAAGAATACCAGCTCAAATGCAGATAAAGTTTTCAATAAAATCATAGAAGAAAACTTCCCTAACCTGAAGAAGGAAATGCCTATAAAAATACAACAAGCTTATAGAACACCAAATAGATATGACTTCCCAAAAAACTCAGTGCGCCACATTATAATCAAGCCACAAAACATACAGAACAAAGAAAAAAATTTAAAAGCTGCAAAAGAAAAGGGCCAACTTACATATAAAGGCAGACTCATCAGAGTAACGCCTGACAATTCAATGGAAACGATGAAAGCAAGAACGGCTTGGTCAGAAGTTATACAGATGCTAAAAGAGCATGGCTGATAAACTAGAATACTATACCCTGCAAAATTATCAATCACCATAGATGGAGTAAACAAGGTATTTCAGGACAAAGTCAGACTGAAGGAATATTTATCTACCAATCCAGCACTACAGAGAGTATTAGAAGGAAAACTCAAACATAAGGGACTCCAGATACACCCACGAAATCACAAACAATCAATAATTCCACAGAAGAATACCCCAGAGAAAGGAAATACAAACAAGTTACCAACAAAAATGGCAGGAAATATGAATCAATGGTCACTAATTTCCCTTAATATCAATGGTCTCAACTCTCCTATAAAATGTCACACACTAACAAGATGGATACAACAACAGAAGCCATCCTTCTGTTGCCTACAAGAAACACACCTCAACCGCAAAGACAGACACGGGCTTACAATAAAGGGTTGGGAAAAGAATTTCCAGTCAAATGGTCCTAAGAAACAAGCGAGGGTTGTAATCCTAATATCTAACAAAGTAGACTTTAAGCTAAAAGCAATTAAAAGGGACCAAGATGGTCACTACTTATTCATCACAGGAAAAATTGCTCAAGAGGAGATTTCAATCTTGAATATTTATGCCTCCAATATAAGGGAACCTACTTATGTAAAAGAAATACTGCTAAAGCTTGAATCTCTCATCAATTCTTACACCCTAATAGTGGGAGACTTCAATACCCCACTTTCAACCCTGGATAGATCAACCAGACAGATATTCAACAGAGAAATAAGGAGTCTAAAAGAGATTATGATGCAAATGGATTTAATAGATATCTACAGAAGCTTCCACCCAAACGCAAAGGAATATACATATTTCTCAGCTCCTAATGGAATTTTCTCCAAAATTGACCACATAATTGGTCATAAAGCAAATATGAACAGATACAAAAAAGTGGAAGTAATCCCTTGTAACATATCGGACCACCAGGGCCTAAAGTTAGAGTTCAACAACGTCAAAACCCAAAGAAAGCCTACTAACTCATGAAAACTAAACATCAATCAGCTGAACCATCTCTGGGTCAAGGAAGAAATTAAGAAAGAAATCAAAGACTTCCTAGAATTCAATGAAAATGAATCTACAACGTATCCAAACTTGTGGGACACAATGAAAGCAGTCTTAAGAGGAAAATTCATAGCACTAGATGCCTATATGAAAAACCTAGAGAAATCCCACACTAGAGACCTAACAGCTCAGCTGAAAGCTTTAAAACAATTAGAAGCGAACTCACCTAGAAGGAGTAGACAGCAGGAAATAATCAAACTTAGAGCTGAAATCAATACAATTGAAACAAAAAGAATAATACAAAGAATCAATGAGTCTAAGAGTTGGTTCTTTGAGAAAGTTAACAAGATAGATAAGCCCTTAGCCAAACTAATCAAAAAATAGAGAGAGAGTGTTCAAATCAAAAAAATCAGAAACGAAAAGGGGAACATAACAACAGACCCCCAGGAAATACAGAGAATTATCAGATCATATTTTGAAAATCTATATTCCACAAAAATGGACAACCTAGAAGAAATGGGCAGCTTCCTGGACAGGTATCATCTACCAAAATTAAGTGAAGATTAGATTAATTACCTAAACAGGCCAATAATGCTTAAGGAAATTGAAGATGTCATTAAAAACCTCCCCAAAAATAAAAGCCCTGGTCCAGATGGTTTCAGTGCCGAATTCTACCAGATATTCAAAGAAGAATTACTACCGTTACTCCTCAAACTATTTCACACATTAGAAACTGAAGGAATATTGCCAAGTTCCTTTTATGAGGTCACAGTTATCCTAATACCCAAGCCACTCAAAGATACAACAAAGAAGGAGAATTACAGACCTATTTCCCTCATGAATATTGATGCAAAATTCTCTACAAAATTTTGGCAAACCATATACAACAATGTATAAAAAATATCATCCACCATGACCAAGTAGGCTTCATCCCAGAAATGCAGGGCTGGTTTAATATACGAAAAACTGTAAATGTTATCCATCATATAAGCAAACTAAAGGATCATATCCTTAGATGCTGAAAATGCCTTTGACAAAATCCAACACTCCTTTATGATTAAAGCCCTGGAGAGATCATGAATACAGGGAGAATATCTAAATATAATAAAGGCGATTTACAAGAAGCCGACAGCCAGTATCAAACTTAATGAAGAAAAACTCAAAACAATCCCACTAAAATCAGGAACTAGACAAGGACATCCTCTTTCCCCATATCTATTCAATATATTTCTCGAAGTTTTAGCTAAAGCAATAAGGGAACAAAAAGAGATTAAGGGGATACAAATTGGAAAAGAAGAAGTGAAGGTATCTCTATTTGCAGATGATATGATTGTATACATAAGGGCCCCACAAAATTCTTTCAAGGAATGCTACAGCTGATAAACACCTTCAGCAATGTAGCAGGATACAAGATTAACTCAAAGAAATCCGTAGCCCTTCTATACACTAATAATACAAGAGCTGAAAAAGAAATAAGGTAAACATTACCCTTCATAATAGCTGCAAATAGTATTAAATACCTTGGAGTAACTATAACCAAAGAAGTAACAGACTTATTTGACAAAAATTTTAAATCACTGAAGAAAGAAATTGAAGAGGGTATCAGAAAATGGAAAGCTCTCCCATGTTGCTGGATTGGTAGGATCAACATAGTAAAAATGGCAATTCTACCAAAGGCAGTCTATAGATTCAATGCACTGGCCATCAAAATCCCAACACAATATTTCTTGGACCTTGAAAGAACAATACTTAATTTCATTTGGAATAACAGGAAAGCCAGGATTGCCAAAACAATTTTACCCAACAAAAGAACCTCAGGAGGTATCACCATCCCTGACTTCAAGTTATACTATAGAGCTACAGTAATAGAAACAGGCTGGTATTGGCACAAAACAGACTTGTGGACCAATGGAATAGAATTGTGGATCCAGACATTAACCCAAAAACCTATGAACACCTGATTTTTGACAAAGAGGCCCAAAACATTCATTGGAAAAAAGATAGTATATTTAACAAATGGTGTTGGCATAGCTGGATGGAAGTGTGTAGAAAAATGCAAATAGATCCGAGCCTGTCACCCTGCACAAAACTCAAATCCAAGTGTATCAAAGACCTCAACATAAACCCAGACACTTTGAACTTGATAGAAAAAAAAGTGGGAAATACACTTCTATGCATTGGCACAGGCGACCACTTCCTAAATATAACACCAGTGGCACAGACACTAAGAACAACAATCAATAAGTGGGATCTCCTGAAGCTAAGAAGTTTCTGTAAAGCCAAGGACACTGTCAATAGGACAAAATGACAGCCTACAGAATGGGAAAAGATTTTCACCAACCCTACAAGTGACAGAGGACTGATCTCTAAGTTATATAAAGAGCTCAAGAATCTAGAGCCCAAAACCTTGAATAACCCAATCAAAAAATGGGGTACAGATCTAAAAAGGGAATTCTCAGCAGAGGAACTAGGAATGGCTGAAAGGCACCTGAAAAAGTGTTCTTCATCGTTAGCCATCAGAGAAATGCAAATCAAAACAACTTTAGATACCACCTAACACCTGTTAGAATGAATAAGATAAAAGGCACAGATGACAGCCTATGTTGGAGAGGATGCAGAGCAAGGGGAACACTCCTCCATTTTTGGTGGGAGTTTAAGCTTGTTCAGTCACTTTGGAATGCAATATGGTGGTTTCTCAGAGAATTGAGTCCCCAAGGACCCAGCAATATCACTTCTGGGTGTATACCCTACAGAGGCACATTCACACTCCAAAGGTATTAGCTCAACTATGTTCATAGCAGCATTATTTGTAATAGCAAGAATCTGGAAACAACTTAGATGTCCCTCATCTGAAGAATGGATTAACAAACTGTGATACATCTACACAATGGAATACTACTCAGCAGTAAGAAAAATGATATCCTAAAAGTTGCAGGCAAATGGATGGATTTGGAGAATATCCTCCTGAGCGAGGTATCACAATCTCAGAAAGATAAGCAGGGGATGTACTCACTCATTAGTGGTCTTTAAACAAACAAACAAGAAAAAAGCAAAGCATGTCCAAGCTGCAAACCACAACCACTGAACAGCTTGGGATCAGAAACACCCTGGACTGACCCTTCAGTTCTCACTCCACCTAGAGGAACATCTGACTCACTCTTGAGGAAGGTTGGACAAAACTGGAATTGCCAGGAGTTCACACTGAACTAAGCATTATTGGATCAGTGGGACCATGGGACTGTCTGCTGCCTGTCCAGGAAGAGGATGGAGAGGTGTAGAAAAAAAAAATGTCCTGATGTGGCAGGAGGGGAAAGGGACCTTGAATAAGGATATACAGGGATGGCAAAAAAATTCAGAGGGAAAACTGAACACAAAGTAATTTTATGTGTAGCAAATTATTTGCATTATCACCCTTGATAAGTCATGCTTATGATTTTTATTTTCTTTATAGTTATTGTTAACTTATTAGCATTTTAAATTCAATTTACTGTTTTTCTTGATAAATACAAAATAAATAAAGAAGAAAAAATAAAAACTACAAAGAAAATAACTATATAAGCTATTAATATACAAAAATGCTAAGTGATTAAAGTGATAGATATGTTAGCTAGATCACTGATGGAATTATTGTACATTGTATGTATGAATTGTAATACACTTTTCTGAAAAGTTATATAATTGTATATTATTAGATTATATTCTTTTTATAAAAGAGAGAGTCAGCATATGAACAATTATTCCCAAGAAAAACTTGAATGCTGGAATATTCTGGAACATGTTTTCTCTTTGCCCAATGAAGAAAAATATCCCTTTCTTTGTGGAATTTAAGTTTTCATGTGACTCCTAGAATTCAAACTGAATACACATGTTTATCTTTTGAAAGAAAGAAAATTAGATATGGCAAAAACAATAGAAAGAACTTGCATCCTTCACAAAGTCCCTGACAGTTATCAGCCAGGGAACTGCCCCACTTCAGTTTATTTCATCATTTCAGAAAAGAATTTTTTTCAGCATCTAGTATATTTTGAGTCTAGATTTTGTTAAATGTATTTTAAATACATTCAAATTAAGATCTACTCATAAGTGTTTGTCGGCTTCATGCCTCATCTACAGTTGTATTTAAACACACCAGGGAAATGAAAATACATGGAAAGAATGTCAATATATGTAATGACATTTAAATTAAGAAAGTATGAATTTGGAAAGATGGTTCAACAGTCAAGAACATATGATGCTCTTTGAGAAGACCTATGTTTACTCATTAGAAGATGACTCACAACTGTCCATAACTGCAACTCAAGGGGATTCAATGTTTCCTCTGGCTTCAGTAAAACTTTCATTCATATGTGCATGTACAGGGAGAGAGAGAGAGACAAAGACAGAGACAGAGATAAAGAGAGAGTCACACAAATAAAAAGATCTTAAATAAACCCAGAAAGGTGACAAAATTAATAATACAATTATATTTGGATTAAAAAGAGAAATAATATGTCTTTCATGATTTTTAAATAATAAAATTTGATAAGATAATGTGTCTTAGTGTTCTATTGCTGTGAAGAAACACTATGACCATGGCAATTATTATAAATGAATATATTTAACAGGAAGTGTGTGTGGGGCTATCAGGCTAAGAAAACATGGAAACATCTCAGAACAGAGAAAGATGCCACATAGACTCCAGGCAGAGCCACCAGAAAGACAATGCAGATATGAGGAGATGACACAGAATAAGTTGGAATATTCTGAGAAAAGGTATAGAGCCACATGATTGAACAAGATGGGTTGCGTCCTGATAAAAGAGCTAAAAAATTATATGCCTGCGGCCTAGGTCAATCAGTGTAAAATTAACATAAGCATTTGTCTGATATGATACAAGGGATTATTTCCATTTTTTTGTATCTATTGATATTTACTTTATGACCAATTATATGGTCAATTTTAGAGAAAGTTCCATGTGATACTGAGAAATATGTATATTCCTTTGCATTTGGGTGGAAGCTTCTGTAAATATCTATTAAATCCATTTGCATCATAACCTCTGTTAGACCCCTTATTTCTCTGTTGAGTCTCTGTCTGGTTGACCTATCCATGGGTGAAAGTGGGGTATTGAAGCCTCTCATTATTAGGGTGTGAGAATTGATGTGGTATTTGAGCTTTCCAGGCAGATGTGGTTCTGAAGATAAGGCTAAGACTTCTACATCTTTGATGCACAGGCAACAGGAAATAAATTGAGTGTCACACTGAATAAAGATTGAGCAGAGGAGACCTTAAATCATGCCTGGAGGATGACACACTTCCTGCAAGAAGACCATACCTACTTTAACAAGCCCTCACCTCTTAGTAGTATCACTCCCTAAGAGATTTAAACTACAACATTCCATTTCCTGGCCCCTATAAGCTTATAAATATATCTTAGTGCAAAATGCATTTTGTTCACCTTTGAAGTTACCATAGTCTATCACAGTCTAATCAATGTTTTAACATCCAAAGTTCAAAATCCTTTCTTAGATGCATACAGTCTCTAATTCTGTATAAAAATAAAATAAACAATTCCTCTTAGCTTTTTTGACTGCAATACACTTGTTTCTCTTGGGTTGGTTCTACTACATGTTAGCAGCTTTCTTCAGCAGGTTTTCCATAACTTTGACATCTCTAATATCTTTGGTTTTCAAAGGCAATTAAAACTTCTCTTTTACAGCACAATTGTCTTTCTCTCTCTGAGCCTCCATTCAGATACACTCCTGATACATGTCTGATCTCAGCAGCTTTCCTTAGTCACAGGAGAAGACTCCATAAAACCTTTCTCTATCCTTGATTGTAAAGCTAGAATCATGTGACCAAGGCTGACAAGTTCTGCTGCTGCTCAGCTGGAGCATGCCCCCCTAGTACAATTACATCTTTACCAACTTTCTGTTTTCCATGGTTTCCTTCATTACCTAAACTTGGTTTTTCTGAAGCTGGGTACAGGCTGAACGAGAACTACCAGCCTCTGCCCTTCCAAGTGCTGGGATTAAAAGCCTTCAACCACACACCTATCTCTAAGCTTTTCTTAATCATTTTCACAAATTGGAAATTTAGCTGAGTGGAATCTTGCCTTGAGGTCACCAAACTCTTTATTCCATTTATTAATTTATTGATCTCCTTGAACAAAGAACTTATTTTTATTTCACTTTCTCATGCTCATTTTCTCCTCAAAATTGAAATTTTGTAATGTACCCTGCTCAGCTTGATCTTTTTCATTATAAATCTTTATAAGTAAGAATATTAGTAACCACATGACAGAGTCTATATTAAACTGATTTGGAATTTACTTTGACAACAGAATTAATCCCAACACTTTTATTTTAGTCTCAGGTATACTTTTTGTACAAGGACAAAAAGCAACCATATTATTCACCAAAATATGACAAGAATAATATCTAGGTCACATATTAAACTATATTCTCCTAGTACCAGGTGCATACAGTTAAAATAGTCCATCCTTCTATTACTGTGATTCATCAAGCAGTTTTTAAATCATTCCACTGCTTTCATAACTTCAATTCACAAAGTCCAAATTTCCCCAAGCAAAATTATGGCCAGGCTTTTCACAAAAATACCTTAGTATCAACTTCTATCTTAGTTAGGATTTTATTGCCCTAAGGAGATTCCATGATTACAACAACTCTTATAAAGAAAAATATTTAATCGAGTGGCTTACAGTTTAGAGGTTCAGCTCATTACCATTATAGTGGGACATAGCAGCACATAGAGAGGCATAGTTAGGAAAGAAGAGCTAAGAGTTACACCTACACTTTTGATCAACAGCCAACAGAAAGTGATCTGGGTGTCACACAAAGTAAAAACTAAGCAAAAGGGACCTCAAACCTGCCCCCACAGTGACACACTTTCTCCAACAACTCTATACCTTATTCAGTAAGGCCGTATCTCCTAAAAGTGCCACTCTCTATGAGATTATGGAGGCTAGTTACATTCAAACTAACACACAATGTATACGTGTTATTTGTCATTTCTTATACAGTCTAACTAAAACAGATGCCCATACCCAATTCCAAATTTGTGACATATGTTTATATAAATCTTAGTCTTTAAGAAAATTTTAGTGTGTAACAAATTTTAGATATTTCAATCAAGGATACTTTATAATCTTAAGCTACAATTAAAGATGTATATAAGACTTTAGGTTCTTTTTGAAAATGTCAGTGAAAAGAGACACACATACACATATAAACACTCACACACACAGGGCTGAGTTGGATTTCTGTAGATCAGGTATCTGTTCGGTTTGATTCCTAATATCCTTTTAGAACTGATTTAGTGTCATATAATAATTCATCAATATAGGAAGATTCCATGCCCTGATTTTACAAATAAAATTCTGTGGGGCAGCAAACACAGTTTAATCACAGTTTCTTAGTTTCAATATTTATATTTACTAACATATCTATATGCATGTATTGGACAGAAACTAATTAATGAATGAATACATTTGTAGTTTGTCAGCTGCTAAGTTTCCAACAGCTTCACTTTTTAAAGACATGCATGTATATTTGGAAAATAATGTGTATCATTTTCCCAAGAAGAAAGTAAAACCTGATCTACTTGTTTGCTCTGATATAAATTTGTGAATTAATGAAAAAGAAACAAAATTAACAACGTGTGCAAAAATATTCAGCTCTCTAAGGCTGCATTACAATACATATTTGAGGTGATATGTTATATATGTAATAAAACTGGTCTGGAATATCGTGAGATCTACCCACAGTCAATCCGAGAGGATCAGAGAGTGGTAATTCACACCTTTAATCCCAGTGTGGGGAGGAGGCACGAGATGGGAGGCACATACATGAACTTCATGTGGGGACCTATGCCTTTAATCCCAATAGATCTGAATTTGAGGCCAGCTTGGTTTACAGGAGGAGTTCCAGGCTCCCAGCCAGGCAGTGGTGGTGTCTTGCCTTTAATCCTGTAACTCCAAAGACAGAGATCTTTCTGTGTCTGTGAGTTCAAGGCTAACTACCAAATAGTAGTATCCCATTCCTTTAATTGTAACCTAGATGTGATACAACTGAGCAAAGAAGGTATTTAAGGCAGACATGGAAAGACAGATTCATTCAGCAGAAGCGATGAGGATGGAGGCCGAAGAAGCTGGAAGATAGCTGGGTGAGATTTGACTGTTGTGTCTCTGTCTTTGGTATTACAGTCTTTCCCCGATATCTGGCTCTGAGTTTCTTTTAATACAACCATAATTTGTGCAACACATGTGGTGATTATTTCCTCAGTTGTGCCTTTTTATTTTGATAAGAAAATAGTCAGATTATATTCCCAAAGAATGTCAGAAGAATTGACATATGGTAAGACCCTCAGATTCATTCTGTAGAAATTAAGCTCATGAGTTCACTATGAAAAAAAGACATGTCAGAGTCACGAAAAAAGTTGTTTTTAATTGTAAATTTTAACTTACATTACAAAATTTAATCCCTCAAGATTTGTTGCTTTCCCGGCTGATGAGTGAAAATGGAATAATTGGGAAAGAAAAATGTGCATGATTTTTGTCGTTTTTCTAGCTATGTACTGAATCATTGCAACGACTAAGATTCAGCAACAAGACTTATATAATGATATAAAATTCACACAAATGAGTTGAACTAATAGCCTTTGCTCTCTCATCACTTACCGAGCACACAGTTATGTTAATATTGCATCTTGCCTGCTGTTTGATATAGTTGTATTATATCCACCTCCTGCTGAATTTTTGACAAGGTTATTTGAATCACGACCTGGGCAGCTAATAAACTTTATGTAACTTGACATTTTATAACTCTCAAGTGAGTTGTTTATTTGAGGATAACAAAAAATCTTAATATTTTATGATGAAATATAGTGTGCATTTTATTAATTTGATATTTTACTATTTGTATATATAATTTTCAGATTTAAATTGGATGAATCATATAATTAATAATTCAAAATATTCATCGTCTCTCCCCCTTTACACTTATATAATATAGTGGCTCAGATAATTAATGGTATCTCAGTTTCTATGAAATGCAATAACTCCAGTCTCATAAATTTTGCCTAATACATTCAGAATCTCTCTGAACTCAAGGTGCCTGATAATTTTTATCTTTCTGTTTCTTTTACTTAGGCTTTGAAATCCATGGCTTTGTTCCAAGTTCTTTTTCTACCTCCCAGCTTCTGCTTTGTACAATTTTCTACATTCTGTTTACAATCCTGTTATAATTCAATTGCATCTCTTAAGAAATTTCCTTAGTTATTACAACCAGAAATATGCTTTGTATTAGTCAGGGTTCTCTAAGGAATAAAAACAAGAGAATAACTATATAGTGAAAAAAATATTAGATTGACTTAAACAGTACAATTTGGATAGGCTAACAGTGGTTGTTTTTACACTGGACAAGATGAGAATTTAGTAGCTACTCAATCCATGAGACTGGATGGCTCAGTATTCTTAATCTGGCACAAAAAGGCCTGGAGCATTTTGGATAACAACTATGTTTCTATGTTGAAAAAAATGTAGAATCTCAGTTCTTATGTTAAGAAAAAAATAGGAGCTGCATTAATTCATCAGCAAAACATAAAAACAAAGAGGTAAAAGTATTCATCCTTAAACGGAATGTCTGCATCAAATTCCCCACTCATGTATGTTCCCCTTGGGCTATCTAAAAATCAACTGTCATTGTGAATTTCTTGGACGTTTCTTATCCTTTACATAAAGGATACATTCAGTATGGAAACAAAAACCTTATTTGTCTTTATTTCCTGTTACTTATTAGTATTGTATTCAATACAGATGCTGTTCTCATGTTTAAATCTCCTTTAGTCCCTTCACATTCCATTTGCTGACAAAGATGGTCACAAAAGCTTTGAACTTTGCTGCTTATATTCCCTTAATAACTTTGATCTGCATGTGTCATTGTTTGGACAGTGGAAGTTAAATCCAGACATCAAATCAGAAGTGGTCTTTAAGCTTTTAGCAATAGATTTTTTAGACTCATAAAATAAATGCTGTTTCTTCCATAGACATTAATCCCCCTAACTCCTTATACTTTGTCTAACTCTGAACCTAAGTTTTAAACATTCAGCATTGAGGTCTATACTTGAGTTATGGATCATGATTTCAAAAATGAGAAAAGAGCATGGGAGAAAATGGAATTGTAAAGAAATAATCTTCTACAGTGCAAACTTATAATCGCAGATTCTTCTGACCAATAGAAATAATTATAGACCCATATTTCAGGTGTTACATTATTCATTATACAAGCAAAATTCTCCAAAATGTTTTTCTGCTTTACTATTTGACTTACTCCATTAATACATGATTCTAATATAAAGGTTTTTGAAGATTTGAACTTTTATACAGATAGAAGAAATAGACAGTATTCTCTAAAAGAATTAAGCCAACAGAATGTATGTTAGAACATTACATACTTATATACACAAACATTACAAAGGCACATTTGTTGGATTGGGTTTCATAATAGGTTCCATATAACTAAGCAACAGTCATGCTGAAGAGGTACAAAACCAGGTAACTTCCCAATCCAGGTAGCTCAGACAGTCAAATCTGATTCTGGAAGTCTGGGAACTCATGAGAAATGCCCATGCTGAGTGGAGGTGGGAAGGCTGAGCTGAGGTCTGTTGCCAGCTGAGGTCCATAGAATGTAGGTATGCTAACACAGACACATTCAAGTGTCCACAGAACTTTTTCTTTGACTTCATTTTTATTCAAGCAGCCCTTTGAAAGATGTCACCTATATTAAAGGTGCTCTGCATCCACCAACAGTGACCTACATATACCCTCTTTGAAAATGCCCTGCAGGCACATAGGCTCATATAAACAGTTCTGGTTATCTCTCAGCCCATAGAACTTGGCAGCCTAGACCAAAACCAATATCACACTAGGCAAATAGATATTTTGTAAATTCTCTTATTCCATTGATAGAGTCAAAGCTCTGAAGGTACCTAAAATCATTAGTCTCATTTTTATTAACCATCACATCTTATTACCAATTGTGAAATTAATACTTAAAGGAATATACATATATAAGATGAGAATGAAAATACATTAGCTCTGTCTTCACTTCCCAGCTCTAAGAGACACATAATGAAGAATCACTGTAGAGACTTTTAGCCTTTTATATTTGCATAACTTCTCAGCCTTTCCTGTAATATCAGGGAAGGTATTACCATAGTGTCAGGACATTTCATTGTACCCATCTGCCAACAGCATTATAGAGACATCCAGATCTGATAGCAAAACAAGCAGTACCACTACCTACTTGATTTTTAGCTGTAGAGAACATAGGGCATTTGAAGAATACCATGGGAGCCATGGTAATGAATCCACGGAGGCTGCACAGAGCATCTTGCCTGAAATACCTCTTCTCTGAGAGACTGAGAGACTATGATGGGTGAAGATGTCTTGAAACTTGATAGGAAGCCCTCAAGGCTTCTTTAACATTGAGGGGAAATTCACAATTACACTTGTGCTGGCCTCTTTAGCAGAAAGTACCTCTCTTTTTTAATGTTTATTTGCATACTTTTTGGCTATGCTGAGGATTTTTTTTTTCAGTTTCTTTCACTTACTTTTCTTTTGCTCCCATTTCTTATGAGAAACATTCCCAGCATTCAACTGCAATTCCCAACTGCAGCTTCATTTCTCAAGTTGAATCCACATTTTAGCAAGTGTTTGTATTAAACAATATTACACACTAGTATATTTTTTACAGAACAGGAATTTATTTTAGTTAAAAGTTAAAATATCTTGGTCCAGGAAATTAAAGCTCTTGATGGTTTTTTGACTGGTGGAGTGCTACATATTAAAAAGCGTCTTATGGTAGATATTCTCTGCCCCTCTCATATATAGTGTGGATGTGTGGGTATGTGACTGTATGGGTATGAGGGTGTGAGGGTGTATTCCTGTCTCCCTCTCTGTCTTTTGAAAATCCCTCAATATTAATGCATGTAGTGTCCAGTCTGATTTCTGTATCTAAACTTCATCACATTCAAGAAGTTCCACATCTAAAAGCTGTATTTGAATTGTTTCTGCTCCACTGATACTTCACAATAGACATTAAGTTTTAGGGTAAATTTGGGATTGTATAAAGTATCCTACATAAAAACTTTTCCTTCTCTGCAAATTGTCAGATTATGGAATGAAATAGAAACACCCATCATTAGTCCAGGTTTCACATAGCTTCACTATGTGAAAGAAAATATGGTGCTATGGGTTGGTCTTTCTGTATGCTGTGAATATATGTTGCTTCCATTGATTAATAAAAAGCTGCTTTGGCCTATGGCAAGACAGAATGCAGTCAGTCAGGAAATCAAAAAAAAGATATAGGAAGAAGAAAGGTACAGTTGAAGAGATGCTGTGAGCTGCTGGGGAGAAAGTTATAATGGAACACAGGTAAAGTCATAAGACATGCTGATGTATAGGTTAATAGTAATGGATTAATTTAAAATGAATGAGCTAGCAGATAATAAGCCTAGACCATAGACCAAATGACTTATAATTAATATTAAGCCTCAGAATGGTTATTTAGGTACTGGTTGGCAGGAAGGATTTGTTCATCTACCATCTGGTGCCCTGAGATAAGTGGCTAGTTGGCTCCCATTCTTTGCTATGTCATCTGAACATGAGCTACACAGAATGCTCCTGGATTAATCAATATATAAGTTCTCATCTTTCTATACACCTGATAAAGCTTCAGCTATTTGAAAACATTATTAATAACAACCAACATCAAACTAAAAGAAAATACTAATGCTGTGAACTTCAAAATATTGGTTGAAATGTTTTTATAGGAATTATAACCTTTAAAGATGACTTTGAAGCTTAGTGATCCATTGGTGTTTGTGACTTATTTCTTAACTTCATAACATAATGACAAGAATAGCTATGTTGTGTAAAAGAGAGACTTTTTCTAACTCTGTATTGCAGAATCTACTTCTGGAGAATCACTTTGTTTCTTAGGTAATGTAACTTAAAGTCAGGAATGCCTCTCTTAGAATACAATTCCAGACAAAGAACCAATTACAGACAATAAAATAGCCTTTTTGCATGCATGTTTTTTAGTTAAAACAGAGTTTTGGGAAAGGTTAGAATCCACTATATGAAAGAGCAAGTTGTATAGATTAGGAAAAATACAACGATTGGGTATCTGGATGTTGAGACTTTGATAGAGGTGTGTGCAAAATCTCAAACTTACTGGGACTTTAGGTGTGTTGACTTCTGTCTTAGTTAGGGTTTTTATATTGCTATGAAGAGACACCATGACCATAATAACTCTTAAAAAGAAAACATTTAATTTATTCCACTTCTAAATCTGTCTATCTCCTTGATCACAGTACTTAGCTCCATTCCACTTCTTTCTACTTTTTCTCCTCAAATATTTTATTAAATATTTCTCAAATAAATCTTCATTAAAGTTATCACTGATAACTACTACAGTCTATAATAAGCTGTTTTGAGGTTTCTTCTGTCAACAGAATTAATCCAAATCTCATCCCATTAGCCTCAGGCAGACTCCTCAAACAAGGGCAAAAAACAGTCATTTTCTTCATCAAAATATCACAAGACCGGTCTCTAGGCTACATATTAATGTTCTTCTTCTCTGAAACCTCTTGGTTACAGTCCATCAAATTACTCTCAGCACCTCTGTTTTCCATGGGCTTTCAAATATGGCCTATTAAGCAGTGCTTAAAGCATTCTACTCCTCTCCACACACAAAGTACCAAAGTCAAAATTCCTCCAAATAAACATGTTCAGGCTTATCACAGCAATATCTCAGTCCCTGGTACCAACTTTTACCTTAGCTAGGATTTTTATACTGTTGTGGAGAGACACCGTGACCATAATAACAATTATAAAAGTAACATTTACTTGAGGGAGCTTGTTTACAATTCAGAGATTTATTATATCATTATGGTGAGGAGCTGTAGAAGAACAGACCCAAAAGGTTGAGGAAATTGACTCAAGTTAAGTACAAATAACATACTTCCTTATGAGCCAATCTGGAGTCTGATGAGAGTCTTGCAACAGATACCATCAGAGGTCTATTTGTGCTCAGTCAATGAGGGTTAACCAGACAACATCATCAGATCAGGATGCAGCCTGGGTCGGGAGGAGAGTATATAAGAGTCTCCCCATTGTTGAATAAACAAGTCTGCCATTTACTTTTTTACCTGAGTCCTGGTATCTGTGTCATTGATACTGTGCCTTCTTACCCTCTCCCCCAAGGGAGCCATTGGGACCCTAGACAGCAGCTATGTAAAGCATTGCAGCATGCAGGTAGACATGGTTATGGAACTGAGTGTGTATATCTTGCAGGCAACAAGAAGTTGACTGAGAAACTAGGAAGTATCCTGAGCATAAGAAACCTCAAAGCCCACCCCATATAGACACACTTCCTCTAATAAGGTCACACTTCAACAAAGCCACACCTCCCAATAGTGGCATTGGGAGATTATGGAAATCAACTACATTCAAACTACCACATCCTTTTGTCAACTGAAAAAGAAATAATTGACCACTTTGCTGTTGGTTTTAAGTTCACAGTCAATTAACTGCTATTCTGTGTGGCCCTTAATTCATGCAATCTCATGTTTGCCCATCAGTTTTTGTCACCTTCAGACCAGGAAGAAACAGTTAATTGTATGTGTTGCTATTAGTTTATCCTTCAACTTTATGAGCAAATTAGGGCACAAAATGCATCTTCCTGTTGACTTTTAAGTACATACTGTTAAGTAATTTGAAGATTGCTGCCTAAGGTTATAGATTTTGAACATCTTAAACTGCTTTCTCTTTTAATTCCTAAGTCTCTTTCTATCACAAGAAGTGTACATAATAAGCCAGCATGTATTTGAATAATAAATGTATATCAGTATACCATGTATATTATTTGCTCATTATTATAATCATTTACATATAAACTGAGAGCACCCATTGAGTGTTGACTGTGGTCAATACTTGGCACTAATTGTCAGGGCTGCTTTTCGGGTTTGTTGTAGTTAAAGTATCACAGTTTTAATCACATTTTCACAAAAAACTGAGTAGCAGATACCTTGGTACATACAAATAGAAAAGCCAGAATATTATTCTGTAAACTTTGAATATGTCACAGAATTTACACCTGTATCTCTTTGATATGGCATTCTTATAGACTGGTGTATCTTTTGCTTTCAGATCTTACACATTTTGATATTTGTCATTCTAGAAAAACATCTTTCTCTCAAAGTGATGTTTTGACATGATCTTGGATTACCACTCAAACAAGCTATTGGGCTTGTCTGTGAGGTCTCTTTCAGTAAAGATTAACTATGGAGGGAAGAACCACCATGAATATAAGAATCACCAATTCCTGTGCTGAAGATCTTGACTGAATAAAATAAGAAAGTAAGCCAAGAGCTAGCACTCATTGCTCGCCTATTCCGAGACTAAAGGTCACACAACTGGGCTCCTCAAGCACCTGCCTCCACATTTGTATCATGATAAACTGCATCCTTAAACTGCAGTGATATATTGTTTTTACTCTGATACATAAAGCTTACCTGAGGATCAGAGAGGGCAGAGTCAGATACAAAGTTAGTCATAGAGTTCAGGCAGTGATGACACACAACTTTAATCCTAGCATTTAGAAGGCAGAGGAAGAGGTCCACTTGGGTCTCATGAGTTCAAGACCACCCTGGACTACATGAGATTAATCCTGTCTAAAGGAGAAAAAAGCTAGACAGTGGTTGCACATACCTTTATTCCTAGCACTAAGAAGGTTGAGACAGGAAGTAATATGGCTGGACAGAAAAGAATAAAAGGAAGAGACAGAAGTTTGACCCTCCTCCTTTTGGCTCAGAACTCCAGGCCTCATGAAATCTGAGGATACATGAAAATGGAATGTTCCCCTTTTGGTTTATGGATTCAGTAGTGTTAAGAAATTCCTCTAGTGGTTTGTTCCTCTACTTCTTTAATCTTTAAGCATTTACCACAAAATCTGGCTCCATTTTCTTTATTAAGACCAATTAAAATTTGTGCAACATTAAACTGTGAATCAAAACAAATCCTCACTAAATCATTTTTGTTATGTATTTTATCAGAGCAATGTGTAAAGCCACTAACACATGAGACATTTCGGGTAAATTTTTCTTGCTCATCAAGCTAAGCCAAAGGCTCCTTCAGTAAATTATCTCTGACTGATAGTCTTAGAGGACTCCAGGGGCTCAGTGGTTAAGAAACTTAATGCTATGTCAGAAGACCCATGTTTGAGTCTCAGCACCCACCACGTAGCCTACCACAATCTGTACCTCTGTAACTATTTTCAGGGTGTCTGACACCCTCTTCTAGTTTTGATGCAAACCAAGTATGCATGGGTACTCATATACACATGAAGGCAGAACATTCATACAGATAAAAAGTAAATCTAGAAAAAAATGATTCCATTATCTCACTACAAAAAATTACACCAATAACTAATTCATTAAATACTTTAGTTTCATGTCTATATTTCCATTTTCTCTCTTCCAGTATAACACAAGCTCTGAGAAGACAAAGCTTCTGACTGTCTTTCTGCTATCCCACACTCCCAGTACTGGTTCTAGAAAATACTAATTAGTCAGTTAATAAATGATACTTAACTCTGGTGCATGAATATGTTAGAAAGCTCAAAAACTATAAACTTACAAGGATATGCTCACATATTTTCTGAAGACAATCATTCCACTGGTGTAGTCCTTGTTTCCTTCACATTAACATGCAAAATATGAGCACTGGTACTTAATCCTGAGAAAATGTCAAGCTGAATTCCTGATGTGCACTTACTTAATCAGAAAGAATATTATATTTCCAATAGTACAAAGCATAGGCAATTTATCCTGTTGGTTATCAATGATGAGATTCCAGACAGAATCACTTCTTTACTAGAGCTATTAGTATCAACAAGACTAGAACAAAACAGAAACCCTGCAAGCTGAAAAATCGCGTATTCTTTTCACAGTATCTATCATTCTTATTTCACTACTTGATTCCTATTAAAGATTTGTCTTAACTTTACTTTTGTGTGTAGAAATGTTTTTTTCTGAATGTATGCATGTGATCATGGGGAGGCCGGTAATTGAGCCTACATCTGCAAAAACATCTAGTGTTTTAAACTGCTGAGCCATTTCTCTGGCCGCTTGATCACTATTTTTATAAGTGTTTTGATAATATACTATTTAATACTATTGTGGGAGAAATAAAAAAATATATTCAATTTCTACAATTTATTTTTTTGTTATTGAGAAAAATTCTAAACTCAAGAAAGACTTGTTTGTGGATGGTGTATGCAAAAGGTTTTGATGGGGATTTGAGTGCTTAGTGGGATAAATAATACAGGGTCCTTGACCTCATATTTTATCAAGGGAAAAGGCACTCATAAATTCTTCTCAACAAAGACTGTGAGCAACACCAAATTAGAAGAGAAGATGTCGTGTGTGTGTGTGTGTGTGTGTGTGTGTGTGTGTGTGTGTGTAGAAAAGAGATTCACTCCCCCATTGGGAAAGGTATGACAGAGGTTTTTTTTAACAGAGGTAGAATTTGACTTCATCCTTGAAGAAGAGGCGAAAATGACAAACTGACCTTTAGGAGAAAAGACTAAAAAGTGAGAGAACTCTGGGTTCATCTTGCAAAGAGAAATAGAGAACTTTCCAGTAGAGTTAGCAGAGGCAAGGACCTAAGAACAAGTGTTGTATATAGAAGAGGGGGTTTGTTGAGTTACAACATAAAGTAACAACTTATTTTTTAAAAAAATTTGTGTCAATATTATAAAATGAAATTAAAGAAAGTAAGTTAATGATGGACAGAATTAATAGATAGCTTCTTGGCATGGACAATGAAGGAGAACAAACATGACTAGAAAAATAATTTTCAGAGAAGTAAGAATGTATAATATAGCAAGACTCATGGTATCCACATTTTTACTTTTAAAATGTATATTTGTTTCTGAGGGGCTGCAATGAGGCATATATGTCACAGAATACATGGAAACTAAGGGACAACTTGAAGGAGCCAGTTCTCCTTGTTCCCATGTAGTTTCAGGGATCAAACTTCAGTTGTCAGACTTCTCAGTAAGCTTCCTTACCTGCTGAGCCATATAACATACCCCTCTTTTGTATTTTCAAGATGGAGTCTCATGTATCTCAGGCTGGTCTCCCTTTGAGGTTCTTAATCTCCCTGCTTCTATTTCTTCCCCAATGCTGGGATTGTAGATGTACACCACCATGCCTGGTTTATTGTAGTGCTTGGGTTGGAACCCAGAACTTTATGCATGGTAGGCAAGGACTCTAACACGTAAGCTTCAGTTACTAGCTCCCATGTTTGGAAAAAAAAAAAACAGCATAGACAGAAGAATAAAATACAGTTTCACACAATAGGGTGGTCCTCTTATTTCAAATCTTTACCACACTACCCCTAGAGGAACACCTGACTCAGTCTTCATGTTGGAGGGAGAAAACTGGATCTGCCAGGAGTGGAGGCTGAACTGAGCACTATTGGGATCTTGGGACCTTAGGACCTCCTGCCCATGCTGGGGAGGAGATGGGGAGATGTAGAAAAGAGAGAGTGATCTGATGTGGTGGGAGGGGGAAGAGACCTTGAACAAGGACATACAAGGGTAGAAAATGGGCTTTTTTTATTCATAATAAAAAAGAAAAAAATCTTTACCGCATTATGTGGTATGTTGTATTCTTCTATTCCTAGGGATGGAGGAGACAAAAACACCTTAGCTTCTTACAATCTGCTCAATCCAAGTCAGAAAGCATGTGAAGAAGAAGTGAGTTTACTTCCATGCTCTAAAGTCATTTCTTCACAGTCTAGATCAACAGTTGCCCATAAGGTCCATTCCAACAGTTTTAAGCAATATTAGGTTCATTTTTGAGGCATTCAACTCCCCCTCCCCAAAGATGCACACTTTCAGAGTTCTATTTTGTTCAAGAAGTATTTAAATTCATACTTTTAATCACAAGGAATGATGTTTTAGATTATGACCATGTTTTCAATCCTGCTGTGATTAAAATGTAAATGAAAAGATGTGAGGACTTAGTGTTTTATTTTCCTTTGTTTCAAGTCAAGCAGGATTACAGAAGTGAAATATAATCTAGAATCCATGATGCAGGTCCCTGAGCTCTCCTAGACTGCTAGGCCCTCTCTCTCATCCTGGCCATATTCAAAGCATTCACTTGCTTTGGTATTAAGAGTATTGAAGTATTCATCTTCAGTCAGTACCCTTCACTATGGCTGACATCATTTTTTTTATCATAAACTCTGTTCTCTCTGCATTGTTCTAGTGAATCAGATAGTCTGTATAAAGCCACTTCTACTGACCAATTCTGTGTAAATGTTAGCTTTCTTGCTTTTCAAAACATAGACACATCAGTGCAGAGTTTCCACAGCTCTAAGTACCTTGATTGATAATGTTATTACTCTTTGAGAAATGATTAAGGCTAAGATAATCATCTGTGGGTAAACTCACCATGCTTCTATCATTCTACACTTGTGCATGTGAGTTTGCTAAATTTTTGTAGGAGACATTAAATCTTGAATCTTGGATTATGTAGCTTCCAGATGAATGGCTCATGAAGTACAGAAGGAAGGATAAAGGGGAGATGAAGAGAAGAGGGAAGAAAATAGAAGAAAGGAAGAAGGGAAAAAAGAAATAAAGAGAAAGGAGAAGAGAGAAAATGTATTTGGGAATGCAATAACATAGAAAACAGTAACATTTTTAACTAGCATAGATGTTAAACATACAAAATATTTTTCAGATGTGTTTAATACAAATATATTCATAGTATTAAGTAATCAAACATGAGTCCATAATTTTACTAATATTCTTATGGAAAACAGTCTTCTATTACACTAGCTGTAAACAAATTGTTTTCAGAATGCAATAGTGATGAGTGTGTTGAAGGGTGATTCAGATAATGGCCTTAGGTAATTAGCGCTGGCATTTAATGGTCTGTGTTTTAATAACAAGGTTGAATAGTACTTTAAAGTCCTTTACACTCTCATTCCACACAACAACTTTGTGTCTGAAAAGCATTAAAAAAAAAAAAGACTCATCAATGCAGCAGTACAATCTGCAATTGTGTTCCATTTCCTGGAAGGATGAGATCAATAGTAATGTTTAATCTAAATACTGTAACTGCTAGTTACATAATCTGGGACAGATTTTTACCTCCCACATATGTTAGATAAATTTTTGAAAACTGGAACAAGTTGTTGGGGAATGACAGACAGGTTGGAAGCCATAAACCACAATATTTTTGCTGACATGATGTTCCTACTACAAACACATTTTTACCATTTGCATGCCTGCTTTCCTCTCAATTTGACTGAGCTTTTTCCAATTTTTAAATATAGAAAAATATACCCCTTGAAAGCAATTGCACTTTGTTATGTGAGTCTGTCTCAGACAATAAGTTTGTCATGTGCTAAGGCAAAGAGAAGCATTAACCATGACTGTTCAAATCCCTCTTCCCCTGACCTTATGGTCTGCTGTCTAATTTGCTCCCTGGGGAAAACAGTGTCCTCTTAGGAAACTCTAGCCAGTTGGGTGATATAAGTGGGACCATCTGCTCAAATAAACTCCAGATTACAATTTCAAATGTTATAGTTGTTGCTTATTCCACTTGTTACATCATTCTTATGCTATAGCAACAACAATCCTGATGCTTTTCTTCTTGCTGGGTAGCACATTAGCTTGTCTTTAATTTGTAGCCAGAAATTTTCCCGAGTCCCTTCCAATTGGTCTCAAGTAAAGGCTTATATTAGTTACAAACTGTTTGGTCTATGGCCTAAACTTTTTGGTAGCTCTTACATCTTAAATATACCTGTTTTCTATTAATCTACATATTTCCACATGGCCAGGGGCTACCTGGGACTTTCACATCTTGTTTCTCACAGTGCCTGCCTGAATCTGCACTTCTTCCAATATATGTATATTTGGATTTTCCACCTGGTGTATATCCTTTCTTACCATAGGCCAGAACAACTTCCTTATTAATCAATGGTCGCAACATATATTGACAGCATACAGAAAGACCATCCTACCAGAGAAACAACTAACATTAATTTTGAAACCATGACAAAGTATGATTTTATTTTCAGGAAAAAGCTAAAATTTAAAAAAAGCACACACACAACTTTTTGTCCAGGAAGACCTAGACAATTCCTCAATATTTAAATAATTTTTTAACAAAACTGGTGGTAGTACCATTTAAATTGTGAATTTTTTCATGTTGTGAGAGGAAGATCTATATGATTCACAGAATCAATATCTTCCAAACAATCAATGTTAGCTGTTATAAATCTAAGCTTAAAAGAAAGAACTGTTGCTATTTCAGAAGAGTTCAAGGTGTTTTAAGTTAACTGATAAGTATAGTTTATTCATGGTCTTCCAAATTTCACAATGGCACTATTAGGAAATCCCTACCTATTACATTTCATGTTCTATCAAAAGAAAATAAATATAATTATTTGGAGTGCACCGAGCTGTGCTTTTTTTAATGTGAAAAAAAAGAAGATTTTAGTGTATTCACATATTCTCCAGCACAAATTAGATATAATACATGAGACTCAGGAGTGATATTAGACTATAAGATCCTCTAAAGACAGGAGACATTTAGTTAATGATAAATAACAGTGTCATTTTTGTTAGTCCCAGAATTCTACATCTACAAATAATTTCAGTTATTAAGGAAACGACTAATTTAGCCCAGGCTAGCCTTGAAGTTCTGAGCCTCTTGTGTCCACTCCCCAAGTGTGCTGGGCCTATAGGTACAGTTTAGCATATCCAACTTATGTTATGCTGAAGATTTAATCAGGGCTTGGAGAATGCCAAGCAAGCACTCTGCAAATGGAGCTATATCATCAGCTAAAAGAAGCATCACATTTTAAAATAATACTTAAATTGGAAAATAAAGTGTAATTCTATTAAACATATCTTTATACTAACATAATATATAACATAATAACAATGCCTATTATAGTCATTTTAAAAAGTATTAAATGACTGTCAAAATTTTATATGATAACTATTAGTAGATGCAATCTTAAAGTATCTCAAAAATTCTGAAAGCATAACAAGACATCTGGAGAACATTCAGTCTTGTTTCTTCTGCATGTGGAAAGAGCAGTCTTTCTGTGGGACTGTGAACTCTCAAAACAAGCGCTGACCTGGTTAGACCTTGTTAGGAAGGTAGAAGACAAGGGAGCAGATATTGGGAAGGTAATCAACAGTGTCTGCCAAGGCCCTGGACAATCACAGTCGGTATTCTGTGCTGCCCAGAATGCTAATGAAATCAGGGGTTGTTAAACTGCTTTTTGGAGCTTTTCAAATTAGATCTGTTGACAGGTGGGACTCAAATGAATTTTAACTCCCACTGCTCTAATCAAAGGCATCTCCAAATGTCACACTTTCATATATCCTTCTAATATTTCATTATGAGTTATTTCTAAGGAAAAAAAACATTTTAGTGCCATCAATTAAACATTTTCATTGTGGGAAAGCTTTATATTTGACATCTAAACTTTATTAGTTTAAGCTTACTGAAGCTCAAATTTTAGTGTTACTCTCCATTTTAAGCAGCACATAATATAAAGTAATTTATCCTTATAATTATGGCACTGCTTCATTTTACTTCTTAATATTTTCTTAGTATTCATACATGAATAGAATATATTTTCATCAGATCTACCCTTCATTCTTTTTGTTTCAATAATTCTTCTATGTGCATCATTTTTTTTCTACCAAAGTCATGTTAACTATCTTTTTATTTTCCCACTGAGACTATCTACCTGTTTATGCACTAGCATGGGGCCAAATATTGGGACATGCATAGCCTTGTAGGGCTAGTACCCTTGAGAAAAACCAGTTCACATTCTGACCAGCTACCAAATGCCAGTAGCTCCTTGGATAAGAGTGATACTTTATGAACCTCCCCCCCCCCGGAACTGATGCTATGATTTCAGCTGACTTGATCTTACACAAGTCTTATGAACAGAGTCACAACTGCTATTAGTTCATGCAACCAACTGAGTTTCCATGCCCACAAAATAATGTTCTGCTATAGGAATGTACCACTTTTGACTCTGTCTTAGTCAGTGTTTTATTGCTCTGAAAAGACACCATGACCAAGACATCTCCTATGAAAAAAATTATTTAATTGGAACTTGCTTACAGTGTCAAAGTTAGAAAGTACATTGTCATTGTGGGGAGCATGGTAGTACACTGATAAACATGGAGCTGAAGAAGTAGCTGATAATTCTACATCTACATATCTGCCTGCAGAGGAAGCGAGATAAGAGAGACTTTGGAATAAGATTTTTTGAAACCTCAAAGTACAGCCTTAGTGGCATACTTTTTTCAATAAGTTCCCAGCTCTCAATCCTTTCAAATAGAGCCACTCACTCATGATCATGAGATTATGTAGACCATTCGTATTAAAACCACCACAGACACTTATAATCTTCTTGTTCTCTCTCTAATGATGATCCCAGAGTGGTGAATGGAGAGATTGTTATATACCTGTCTTATTTAGTTAAGAACTCCACAGTCATTTATACTATTTACATGGACTGGATGTGGCTCTCTGTATTAACCACCATCTACTGAAGAAGTTTCTTTGATGGGAGTTGAGAGATACACCAATGTATGGGAGTAGCAGCCATAAGAACTCAAGGGACAGCTTATTCCTATGTCTGTTTATCTTAATAATAATACTAGGTTTTCTTTTAGGGACTATAACCTAGCCAAGCACTGATTTCATGCCCAGTTAATGGTATCAGACAAATGCATTGCATTTTCATTTTCCATTTGAAGGCTTGGATTTAAAATGAATCAGAAAATTCATTCCACAACATGTATCATACCATTGAACATTACTTGTCATTCCAGTTGTTATTATCATTCATAGGATCCATAGTTAAGTAACACTGTTGATGAATTTTTTTCTTCAGTATATAAGTGTAGGACAGTCAGTAAGAATGATGCTTCCAGGCTATTACCAGCTTGGTTTCCCTGTGCTCTTTGACTGAAATTTGAGTTGTCTTCACTAGTGGTATTTTACCCTCAAGTTATTGAGGGGGAAGGGATTTAAAAATGAATGCCAATACAATGAAAATGTTTAGAAGGCTCTATGCAAGTCTACTGACCAAAAACTAGAAGTCACTCATATCCAGCCTTGGGCATTTAATAGCCTATAGTGTCCAGAGAAGATATTAACACCAGATTATAACTCCATTCAAACCTCATTAATATTCTAAGAAATCTCTCCATCAGTAAGTTTCCAACTGGTATTTTCAAAGGTCTTTGGTGTTAGTTATACCTTCTTGTAACTGCTCCTCTTGATCACACCCACCTTCCATATCTCCCTTAACCATCCCTGTTAGATTATTCTCATTTTCTCCTTCACACTATCTGGCCTTTGATAACTTTTCTTAAAACATTCAGAATAAAGATCTTAATAGTATTTTTACTTTTATATGTAATCCAATTTAAATATATACATCTAATGATTCAAGGCTAGCATATGTACATAAAATAGAGTATGTAGTGTTTGTGTTTCTGTGACTGGGATATATTATCCAAATCGCTCCATTTAAGAATAAACTTCAGTTTTACTTATAACTGAATTAGTATTTTATAGAGTTTGTAAATAATGTTTTTATTATGGAATCATCTGCTGATGAATATTCAGAGAGTTTTCTTTCACTATTGTTTTCTCATGAATCAAATTATAAATGAAACATCAGTGGACATAGATGAGCAAGTACTGTTTAAGTAAGATAAAGTCATTTAAAATATATCTAGAAATGGTATATCAGGATCACATGGAAGGGCTATTTTTGTTTTTTGAGAAACCCCTACATACACTGATTTTTATAGTGGCTGCAGCAGTTTTTACCCTCACCAACAGTGAATACACATTCCCCCTCTCTTCATCCAATCTAGCATCCATTGTGATTTGATTTATTGATCTTGAACATTCTGGCCTAGAGAAGGTGAAATAGTAAACAAAAGTAGTTTTAATTTGCATTTCTCTAAGAATTTAAACATTAAAAAACAACTGTTGACATTGCCCTTCTTTTTTGAGAACTCTATGCTAACTACTATGATTCAATTTTTAATTGGGTTGTTCATTTAGTTCTTTGTATTTTCTAGACATTTTGTATATTTAACTGGCAAAGACTTTTTTCTATTCTGTAGGCTGCCTTTTCACTTAAAGAAAATGATGTTCTTTGATATATAGACTGTTTTGGTTGTTTGTTTTTTAGTTTCATGAAGTAATGCTTGTCAAATGTTGGCTTTAATGTCTGAACTACTGGTGTCCTGTTCAAAAGTCCTTTTTTTTGTGCCCATAAGTTCAAGACTATTGTTTTCTCATGAATCAATCTCAGAGTATTATTTATGTCAATATCCTTGATCAGTTTGGAGTTGAATTTTATACACGGTGAAAGATAAAGGATCAAGTTTTATTCTTCTATATGAAGTTATAAAGATCAGTAGATAATGTCTTTCCTCTTATAAGTATACAGTGGACCCTTTTGACATACTCAGGAAACTGATGGAGTGTGTACTTCTTTATGGGTCATCAATTTTATCATATTGGTCAACATGTCTATATTATTCTGGGGCCACATTAT
This sequence comes from Sigmodon hispidus, assembly GCA_004025045.1. Classification (NCBI taxonomy): domain Eukaryota; kingdom Metazoa; phylum Chordata; class Mammalia; order Rodentia; family Cricetidae; genus Sigmodon; species Sigmodon hispidus. Next base: position 27,208 of record PVIH01003093.1, read on the forward strand.
TTTTTACTAATGTATCTCTGTAGTATAACTAGGAATCAGAGATGGTGTTATCACTAGCAATGGTTTTAATATTCAAAATTATTTTGGAACTCCTGTGATTTTTGTGTTATATAAAAATCTAGAGAAGTTTTCAATTTATGTGAAGAACTATGTTACAATTTTTATCAGGAGAGTGTTTAATTTGGACATTATTTTGGTAAGATCGTCCTTTTCACAATATTAATTCTACTCATCCATGAACATGAAAGATCATTTTATCTGATAATACCTTCTTTAATTTTTTTCTTCAGACTCTGCTGTGGGATTATGCTCTTATACAGTGTAAAAATTTGTCACCATAAATATTGGTTTAATAAAACACTAATTGGCCAGAAAAAGGCAGGTATAGGTGGGGCTACCAGAAAAAAAAGAACTCTATAAAAAGGTAGACATGGGAAACTCCAGATGACACAGAGGAAGGAAGACAAGAATGTATCACTAAGAAAAAGATACCAAGTCATGTAGATAAATCTGAATAAGTATTATGGGTTAACTTAAAAATAAATATTAGCAAGTAATAATCCTCAGATATGCCAAACAGTTTGTAATTAGTATAAACCTTTGTGTGATTATTTGGAACTAAATGGCTATGGAGTGTCCTGCCAGGCAGGACAGAGAAATTTCTGACTACAAACTCCCAATGTGGGCATGTACATCGACATAAATTCTGATAAAGGGTTCTAGAATATAGAAATGGATCCAATCCAGCTTCCTAGCGTGTCTCTCAACTGGGCCTTGGTAGAGACACAGTGGCCTTTAAACTTGAGCTGCAACATGGTGGGTTCCTGAAGATTCACAGAAGCCTCAGTATAAGCATATCTGTTCATACAGATAAAAAAGAAACAGAATCAAGAATGCCTTATTGTTAGCAGCATTTTCTTGGGTCAGCTCTATTGGATGGTAGCATACAGGAGCTAGGTTCCTTTAAGAGAGGCTTCCTGATTCAGCATTAATAGCAAAACCCACAAGGCTCTTTTAAGTGGCTTTGCTGCCAAACAATTAAAAGGTATTTATGACCAGTGTGTAGTGGTGCTTTGCTGGATGGCAATATAATTCTTAAAAATCTCAGAGCTGGTAGGGTAAAGATGGAAACTACACAGAGTGTCTGGATACTGTATGTTATGTTGTCTTTGAATTGTTTGACTGCTAAGAAAGAAACAAATGATGCTAAGAGATATTTGTTTATAAATGCTGCTGGATTAACCCAACCTATATATTTTGTAAATGCCTTGACTTCAAAAGTATAGTAAAAGTTTTAAGGTGCCTGGCCATGATAACATAAATTCATAAAATAGTCTAGTCAGAGCTTGACCATAATCCTGAATTTCCTCAAGATTCCCCCATAAGACTACCAATGCTCCCAATCAGCAGGAAGTAGTCTACAGAACTATGCCCACATTTCCCCCAAAAAAACAGATTATGAATGTCAGTCTTTATTTGTAGTGTTGGTTGTTACAAATTTTTATAGAAAATGGTAAAGAAAAAAGCTATACAAAGGACATTAGATTTGGCATTCTTGTTTTATAGAGAAAAAAGAGGAAATACTGTGGGATTATGCTCTTGTACAGTATAAAAATGTGTAAATATTGGTATAATAAAATGCTTATTGGCCAGAAGGAGGTAGGCTGGAGAGATGGCTCAGTCATTAAAGGCTATGCTCACAACCAAGTAAGATTTTCAAGTGACTGCTGCTTCTTGTTTTACTGATCACACTCTGAAACTAAAAGCATTATATCTTGGAGATGGTTTTGCCTTAATCTAGACCTTGTTTTGAGGGTAATATAACAATCAAATGGTGGAGGATCAGGAACATCATTTACTACAGCCAGGCATTATATTAAGCATTTTTACACATTAATTTATTTTTCTCTCACCATATCTTAATCCAACTTACTGTTCTTATTTTAAATTTATAAATGGAAAAGATGAGTCTGAGAAATTGGCTTCAGGTGATACAACATGAAGATATTAATATAGGTATGCTAGCTCCCAAGTCTGTATTCCTCACAATTTACCAGCATTGCTTTGAACTGTATTAGAATGAGAAGATGTTTTGGGATAGTAGAAGAATCTTCATTTTGTTTTTTGATTGGTAGCTGCTATACATATCTTCCACAAGTAAATGTTACCATGATTTCTCCCTTTAATGGCAATAAAAGCAAATAAGCAAATAACAATAAACCCCAAACTTTTTAAATCCAGCACTGGACAGCGAGAGAGGCCCATTTCTGTGGAGAAGTGACATGGCTCATAGTACACATTCATGAACATTCTTTAGAAATTGAATCACAGAGTACTGCAATAATGCATAGAAACCTGTAGAGCTTCAGTGGATACTGTTTCAGTAAGATTTCATCTTATTTTTACTAAATATCATCATCAGAAAGACTTGTTCAAGGAACCTTTATTGGTTAGGATTGCTATTGCTGTGATGATACACCATCACCAAAGAATCTGGGGAAGAAGAGAGTTTATTAGGCTTACACTTACAGGATAGAAACTCAAAGAGGGCCGGAACTTGGAGGCAGTAGCAGATGTAGAGGTCACAGATGAGTGCTACTTACTGGCTTGGTCTTCATGGTTTGCTCAGCCTGTTTTCTTTTAGAACCCTGCTTTCTTATAGGAACATCTGCCCATGTACAGCACACCCACAATAGGCTGGGCTATCCGTCATCAGTCACTAATTAAGAAAATGCCAAGTAGCTAGATCTTATGAAGGCATTTTCTCAGTGGAATTTCTTTCCTTTCTGATAACTCTAGCTTATATCAAGTTTACATAAAACTAGCCAACACAAAACCTGTGCTTGTATCCATTTCTCCATCTCCTCTGCTGCATTATTCTGTGCATTTTTCTTATTACAATCTGTATTGGTTGATTAATGGTAAAAAGCCATTTGGCTGCTTTGGAGGGATGATGTGAAAGGTCTATAACAATATACTACATATATTATGTAAGTATACATATATTGTATAAGGTCACATTGATCAGTTATGGAACCAGTTCCACATTGGAATCTCTTAAAATATATTTAGAAATCCAAATTTATCAGGATCTAGTAACTTAGACCATGTGGCATAGATACCAACCACTGTACTTCTAATTCTCTAGACAATTATGGAATAAATATGTTTCCTCTGGTTCTTACTCCATTCTAAGGTACATTAACTTAGAACTTTGCTACTCAGACTTTTGCACAACTTATAGCAGCAGCAGCCATTGGAAACATGTTAGAGATGCAGAATATCAGGCCACCTATACTCATCAGAACTTATATTTTGTGAACTCTCCAGGGACTTGTATGCACATCATAGTCTGACAATACCAGCACATGTATATTTTTTTTATTCCTTTGGTTTATTTTCAGTCTACTCTGTTGCATTTCCACAAGATATATTAGACCTGCTTAATTTAAAAAGAATAAAAATTCAACGCCTTATGAATGAAGGCTTAGAAGTCATGAGTTCACCAGAAGTCCAAGGGGCCAAAGTCTGGTGAAAGTCTTCTTGCTATGACACTTTTTAGTGGAAGACAGAAGTGCAAACATTTATAAAGGTAGGGTAGGGAAAAGAGAAAAAATGCATTTTATCATCAAGATCTCAGATTCACAATAACTAATATACTCTGATAATAAAGTACTAACCTGCCTCTCACCACTCATAGAATCCTTGTCTCAATACAGCTGCGTTAGAAATTGAGTTTCTAACACATGGACCTTAGGGACATATTCAAGCCCCAAATCTACCTGTAACTTACAGTCCTCATGAACCTGAGTACATGGTCAGTTGCTTCAAACAATAAAATAAAACAAAAAAACCAAATCTTACTAAAAGTTTTGGTTTTCTGGGTATTTATGCTTAAATACTCATCTCTTTATTAGCTTTTAACTTTAAACTATTGGGCCATTCTTCAATTATAAAATCTCAGGATTTCAGTTTAGCATATACAGATCTTTCCTCTTCTGTCATTAAAATTTTTAACTCAACAGGTAGAGTTCATCACGTTCCACTTAGGAATGATAGCCTAACATATTCTAGAAGTGAGTGGAGAGATACATTTCTGTATCTTAGTATACTGAAAGAAACATCAACAAAACATGTCAGATCAACACAGTGAGTCTGTGACTTTACTAAATTCTATAAATGATATGCCAAGTAAACAGCATTTTATGAAAGCAGCTTAGTATCAAATGCATAGATCTGTAATTTAATTTAAAGTTACTACAGAATAAAATGCTGTGGAGAGAATGTTTTCTTGTTCGACATGATTATTATTAATGCACTGGTATTGATTTGTATTTAAATCCACACAGAATAGAAACTTGCCCATCTGTGTGGTTGAATTTCTGTGGTTTCTCAACACCTTCTGGAGTTGTGATATAAATGAGACTTCTAAACAAATGATTGTATTTTAAAATTCTTTAAGTTGATACATCATTTTCTCCCTTACATTGGAACAATTGTATTCACTGAAATCTTCATGTTACTGCTGATTACAAATCTAGAGGTACTCACTTGTCCTGTTTGTTTTCTATTGCTGTAATAAAACACTGGCAAAAGCAAGTGTGGAGGAAAGACTTTGTTTAGCTTACAGGTTATAGTCTATCATGCAAGGAAGTCATAAGAGGAGATCAACAAAATAATTTGAAGCAGAAACCATGGAGAATCTGCTTGCTTTCAGGTTCAAGTTCCTCTGCCACTCTGTAAATGTCCAGTCCCACTTACCCAGGCATGGCACCTCCCACAGCGCACAGGGAACTTCTACATGAGTTGAAATCAAGGGAGTGCTGCACAAATAGCCTCATAGGCCAATTTGATGGAGATGATTCGTTGGTTGATAAGTCCCTTGTTCGCAACTTGTGTCAACTTGACCAACAAGATCAGCCATCATATCTCTATTCCAATTTTGTGACAAAAATTACATTTTCCCAGCTGTGGATTTTCAAGCTATTGGAGAATGTAGTAGTTACTTAATCATGCCATAAGAGAATGTGGGCAAATCTGTGATCTGCATGAAAATTCATGCTTGAAACATAGAAAAAAACTCTTCATGTATTTTGTTGTGGGGAATGCCTTTAGCTACCTCTCATAGCCAAAGACCCATCTACGTGCACATCTCAATTGAAATCACCTCACGTTTCCCATTTTGCACACCATCTTTGTATCACTTCATAAACTGCCCTTGTTAAACGTGTCCTGGAAAATGCTTCCTGAAAACATAAACAAGTGAGAAATTAGGTGGATGGATAGGGCTTGGTTAATTATGCATGGCTAAATCACATTTTCCTAGTCTGGAAATAGAATATGCTGTTTGTAATCTTAATGTTAGAAGACATTTTAGATTTTTAAGTTTAGTAAATGCAATGACATTATGTCCTGTATTGTACATTTTTCTTCAGAGTTCCAAGTATATCACCTTGTGTTTGACATATATCAACACGTAAATTTGGATTAGAAGTAGTTGGATATGATAGTTGAATCCTCATGAAAGAGCTGTACCATAGTGACTGTCATTTCAGATTCCAAGGTGTTCTTTAAGACTTTTGACCTCTTCAAATCAAATTAACCTTATTTGCCACTAGTTATTTCCAAAGTCTTCAAACCCCCATCCCATTAATTCTGTTCTCATAGTACAACACTGACATCAAATGGCAAGTTAACTTAACCCCAGAGATTAATTTTCTCTCTCTTGAGATACACTGGACTTTGCAAGGATGAATGTAATTTTAATACTCCACTGATCCTTGATTGATATCAATATTTCTTGCAGACAAGCACATAGACCACTGAAAAGGAAAAAAAGGAGATTGTGGAACTGATTTACTAAATTCTAGTTATTTCAAACACACAAATATTTATGTACAGACATTGCCTTTTCATACTCATCAGTCCACAAAATCATGTAATTTTTTTCTTACTCTCTCATTAAACTTAGAATTCATTAACGGACTGAGATTCCTTTCAGAGATGAAGAGATTAGAATGCACAGATCTGATTGAAATCTAGGTCCAGATACTTCTCAATATAGCAAGTGATGTTTCCCATGAATGGCAAGGAATTATGTATGTCTAAAGCAGCTGAAGATGAAATACTTGTGGACTTCATGATTGGCCCTTGTGTTTTGGTAGGATGCAGAAAATTACCAGCCCTCAATAACTGATACCCAGCCAATAAAGGCATACTTTTGTTTTCTCTACTGTTCCAGCTGTTGGCAATGGGGAAGGGGTTGTGTAGTGTGGGGTTATGTGTAGTGTATGGGGTGTGTGTGTATGTGTGTGTGTGTGTAAAGATAGAAGGTTCTAATGACTACAACTAAGCAGCTCTGGAAATGGCTTTAGGGGTGGATGTAATAAAATGTGTAGAAAATCCAACGTCTATTTTTTCTATCATATTTTTCTTACATATTAAAGAAAGTAAAAGTCATTTTTATTCATGAACCAGTTTTATGCTATTTCTTTTCCTGTTTAGAATTTTGTTTAGAAAGACATTTAAGTTAACAAAACTAGCAGCTTAACAGCCTCAAAGGAACAATTGAGTTTTTACAGAGAATTCCCAAGATGAAATGTCCAAAGGCAAGATATCAAATTATGGCAATTTCTTGCTCAGAGGTAGCTGTTTCCACATTTTATTCTGTCTCTCTTGAAGTAAACCCTCTCCATAGAAGTAATACCTTATTATTGGGAGATACCAAAGGCAATGACTGAGGCAGTTGTTTTTGAAAGCTATTAACCAATGTCTGTGGGCCACAAAAAGGCATCAAATAAAATTAAAATAAACAAAATACCAATATCTAATGAACAGTTTAAAATGTTATTCCCCTTCATGGTTGTCACATTGAAAAAGATAGAATGCATTCTTTGAAACTGGTGCTTACATAGTTATTAAAAGGGTGTTCACTTTGGTAATCTCAGAAGCCGTTCAAAATCCAAGGACTGCCACCTATTATGGCCTTTGGAACAATGACAGAGTTATAAAGAAAGTGCTCTATAGTGTCACCTAGAATCTCTTCAGCAATAATTTTCAAAGAGGAAATTATTTCTTATTGGTCAGTTGTGACCATCTCAAAATTGGACACTCTTGGCTAAGTCAATATTTACAATGTCTGATAGCTTGAGTGAAAGATTCCCACAGAATTATGATGATATACCTAATGTCCAGGATGACTAAATGGTCAATTTCTCCTCTCTTTCTAGCCATACCATCACTTCCCTACTGAACCTTACAAAATACAAGTAAATAAATAAATATGGATTTACCCATGTACCCTGAAGGAGAAAGATTCTGTGATTTCAAATAGGAACAACAATATTTATTCATTTGTTTTCCCTGTGATTGCTTTCTGAACTACAGAAAATCAAATATTTCTCATCTTCTCTAGTTATTATTTTGATAAACTACTTGTAGCACAGCTTACAAATTCTATAGTCTTCTTAGACATAAACATACTTAATTTTTTTCAGCCCTGTCTTTCATTTTGTTGTTCGCTTTAGTTTGGGACTCCAAATGCTACCACACAAACTACAGGACTAAATTTCACTGAATCACTGAAGTTTGTCTCCTGAGAAAGTTCCCATTTCCCTACTTCTAGAACATGTAAGTGTTTGATAGCCAGAAGTACTTAATAATTACTCTATATAAATGCGCCATCTCTACGTTAGTGGAGCACTTGACTGTAAACCACCCCTTCAAACCAAAACGGGAAAAACAATCTGAAAAATGGAAAAGTAAAAAGTTACAGAAAGAGAACCATTTGAGTGCCCTCTGGTGGGACTAAGTAGCACTGCAGCTACTGAAATGGAAGTTTTCAATATTACAAGGTAGAAGTATTGCTTAGGAAAGGAAAACTTTCAGAACAGGATAAAGAGAATAAGAGATATGGGGGGAGCAGATTTACTTTGAGAAGTTTTTGAAAAAAAAGTGCAATCTTTGTTATATATTTAATAGACAATTTAAAGAATAAGTTTGCTTTTTATAAAGCATCCTAATTAGTAACAAAGATCACAATCTTATTAGTCCTTCACTTCAAAATTTCGATATTACATGAGCCGTTGGCTGTTTGTTCAAAAATTACTTTATCTTCGATTAACTTGGGTCAGCAATCAATAAGGCTGGGGAGTTTTTTCGATGGTAAATTAGTGGTGAGAGCCATTCATTGTGAAATAGAACGATAATAAAGCAGTCCCTGTCATGTGACTTGTAGAGCTTACAAAAACTGTGACTTAAAAAGCAGCATATACTTGCTAATGAAGAGCAGGAAGAGTGTGAGTGCAAAGGACAATTGGACATTTGTCTTGTTTCCGGGAAGATAGTGCTATTGCTAGGTATCGAAGGAGAGGGAAAGCCTGCTGTTATGACTGCAACAAAAAAAAATAGGAAAAAAAATGAGGAAACAATGCATTTTACAATGTTGCCGGGGAAACATGTACAGATTCCAGACAGCCATGACCCTCAGCTAATGACAGAAGAATGTTTACACAACCAAATGTCTGTATTCAGACAGAGGCAAAGGCAAGGAACTAAAGGTGAGCTAAATAAGCATTTTTTTTTTATTGATACTGAAATGACTCAAAACTAACAAACACAATGAAAAGGAAGATAATAAAAACATTTTAATGAGGTGTGGTGCGACTTTCTCCATACCTCCTTCATAAAAGTAAAATACTGGCAATGCTGTCAAAATCATCTTTGCAACTTTTAAAATGATATGAGTATTTTTCAGTAGCTTCTTTCAAGGGAAAATATGATGGCATAACAGCAAGCTTTGTAGAAATTTCACTCGTTCTATTCTGCCTTTGCTGGTTTTGTGGTACTTAAACTAGTGCACTCAAACCATGGCGTTTCAGACATCTTTTAGCTGAGCTGTGGCCAGAAAAATATCACACACCCTGGAGAGTTGCCCCTAAAATTAATCCTTCTGGAGGTCTCCTCACCAACCCACCCAGAGATGTGTATCTTAACTGATTCTAGGTCAAATGACGTCAACCAACTACCAAGAGTAATCACTCCAATAAAAAATATGAAGAAAATGGAGATGTGTGTATATGATTTCCAAGAAAACAACTGAAATTTATTCTTTGTTGATTTGTCCAGAAATCTTTGAAATAACCAGCCAGAATCATTGTTTTCCTTACCTTCATGAATATTCAAAAGTTTTATAAATGGAATCACCCAATTTAAAATAATACCTCCAAATACCTTTTAACACAAGAAAGCAATGTGAGAAAACATAAATAAAACTTGATAGAAAGCACACAGAATGAAACAGCTGTATGGCAGATGTTGATCTACCAGTATGTATTAAATACTAATAGGCCCATTGTCCTAATTATTGAAAAAAGTCTGATTCAGCTATGCTCGTAACTCTAAATAAGATGAGATACAGTCTGTCAATGCTGCTTGTCAATGTTTACCAGGCCAGTTCTCTATGTCCAGCCCCAACTGTGTGTCTAAATGTTCCAGGCTATTGGTGGTGGGACTTAGAACTTTGTATGTTCCAGGCCATTGGTGGTCAGACTTCAGTCTCTGTCTTCCTTGGGGGTCTTTGGTCTATGTCTTCCCTTTACCTCTATCCCCTGGTATAACCAAACTTCCGGGTTTCATATGTTCTGATTGAGGGTTTCAAAATATTCACACAGAATAAAATAGAATTTTTATCTCATACCATGTGCAAAAATGGTTTAAGAAAGAAGAGAAGGCGGGGGCTGGAGAGATGGCTCAGTGGTTAAGAGCATTGACTGCTCTTCTAGAGGACCAGGGTTTGGTTCCCAGCACCCACATGGCAGCTCACAGCTGTCTATACTTCCAGTTCCCAGTTACAGGCAAAACATCAAGGCAAATAAAATAAATAAACAAACAAACAAATAAATAAAATTTTTTTAAAAAAGAAAGAAGAGAAGGCTAATTATAAGGTCTAGAGCTTAAAGTCATAGAAGAAAATGTGGGGATAACTTTTTAGAATCTTGAACTGATAATATTTTTTGAATGTGAGAAAATCAAAAGTGACAAATGGAAATATTGATAAGTTCATAAAAATCAAAAGTATTGCGATCCTAAGAACAATATCAATTAAAATACATAACTCACAGAACTGGAAGAAAATGTTGATAAATTACATTTTAAGATATATATAGACTGAATTAATACCTTAAAATTTAATAATGAAGACAGTAAAAATGAAAATGAGCATATTTATTCATTACTTATTTTTGTCTTCCTACTACATATCAAAATTAGTGAGTTAAAGCTGACAATTAAAATATGTAATCAGCAACAAAGCATTTTTCTGTACCCTCTTTTCTGTGTTTGTGAATCCTCACCTGCAGTAGTCTCAAATGTCCATGTATCATATGACTTGCCTCTGTATTTGACCACCCACTGCTTTCTACCATGCCCCTAAAATTGATGCCTTCCTATTCTTGCTCATATACATAGAAGACATATCTAGCTCCCTAAGAGGACACTGCCTTTACCCAGCTCAGACCTCATTGCAGCATGCCCCAGCTTCTTTCTCCACTTATCTGCCTCTCAAAAATTCCATACACTTCTTCACTTGTCCTGTGCCACCTTGCCACCAGGGCTCGTGCTCAAATGCTTTAATGATTTGACATGACCACTGATTTTTTTTTTTTTTTTTTTTTTTTGGCTAGGTAATCATCTTGCTAATACACAGTCTCTTGAAGCTTCTTTATGTCTACCTAACTCTTGTTTAACAAGTAGACTTTGCATTCCAGAGTCTTTTTCACTCTTCACCAGCCACATTTCTACAGCTTGCACCTCAATATTTCAAAGATGCCCTCTAGCCACACCTATGACTATCCTGTTTCATTCCTTCATCTAAAAGATGCATGCTGTGGACATTCATGTGCAGTGGCCTTTGCACTGAAATATTAAAAAAGAAATAAAGGAAAACAGGGAGACAATGGAAGAAAAAATGGAAAGAAAGGGAGAAAAGATGAAAGCAGAATGAGTTTGATAAAGACAGGCTTGAAGGGAGGACAGCAAGAGAATGATTTGAAACTAGTTAACATTTACAGTGGGATATGCCCTGCTTTCTTCTTTCTGCCCAGTGTTACATTCCTGTCTACCACTGGAGTTGTTTAGGGGAATAATTAGGGGCTATCGTTTTCCTTACCTGTCAGAATTTTCTTGGAGTGGTAGGGTAAGCCGATAGGATGGCTCATTTTGTAAGAGAACTTGCTGTCAAGCTTGAAGATTGAACTAGATTTGATGCTTGGAAACTACTTGACTGGATTTGGTAGTGGAGAAACTATTTGACTCTCTCACGGTGACCTCTGACCTTCATATGTATGCTGTGAAATGAGCATAAGTGCACACACACACACACACACACACACATGCACTAAATAAATAAACAAATAAGTAAATAATTTAATTCTTATTTAAATTAAAGAAAAGCACTGAAATATATAAATTTCACTAGAGATCAAGTGTAGGAATGGCAGTATTCTGTTGTAGGAGCTTCTTAGTCCTGTAAATACCCGCCATGAACCTACCTTTCTGTTAACATGTGAGCCCTGCCAGCAGGGGTGGAATGGGTGTCTATGCACTCTGGCCTCCAGAAAAGCGGCCAGCCTATGACCTTTAGGGACTCTGATGTCTCTGCAGAATCTATCATTTAAAAAGAGGGACAAACTTGTTTTACTTAGACAGGAGATTATTCATGAGCACATGGCAGGACTATGTAGATGACAAAACTAGGACTCTCCCATCCACTTACTCTCTGACATCAGCTGAGGTTATGCAGGGTCGGGATAACATTACCATAAGCACATTAAGATGATCTCCATGAACTGTGAGGAAATTGGTAGCCAAACTTCTTCCAAATAACATTATGTTTGCTAAAGACAAAAAATATTACTTGGGAAGCACAAGTTCATCTCATCACAGCTTTGTGCTGGAAACTTTGCTGAGATGACTATCCTAATATGTTTTGATAAAGGTTTTTTTTGTTTTTTGTTTTAGGATTTTTCTTTTTGTTGTTGTTGATTTGATTCACAGTGGAATTCTGTTCACCACTTCTGATCAGTTTTTTCAGTTTTCTAAGGATTAGAGGATTACAGAAGCACAGGTTATAAAGACCTGGCAAGCAGACACAGAGCTCAGCAAACTTCCCCTTCCTTCAGAATCAGTTGGAGTGGGCAGATACAAGCAAAGGACTCTGGGTCATGACTTCCTGCCATTCAAAAAAAAAGGAAAAGGGTCCATCAGCATCAAAAATCCACTTAGTAAGCGATTCCTTTGTCCGTGCTTTCCTCTCTTTGCATCCCCATATCTTATGGCTTTGATCTTGGCACTGGTTAACCAGAGATAATTACTGCCTTTAGTACATGTGAGAAGATGGCCAGAAGTCATTTCCATTTGCCTTTTGACCATAGGAGAGTTAATTAATGAGGAATAGGGTGACTTACACATAGGAGGTTATTTTTGTGAAACGTTTTGAAAAGATTTAGATCTTTCAGGGCTCAAATCAAAGTAAGCAACCAGACATTAAAATGCCGAATTGAATTAAGATGTTGTTTATTAAAATGGGCTTCAGCCTGCAATTTCCTAAATCAGCTATTCTGCTGCACACCGTGGACAATCGAGCCTCATTTGTCAATTACATCTTATTCACTAGAAGTCTTGGAAAGTCACCAAGACTTCTCTGGACATAATAGGCTTTGAATTTGGGTCATTTTAAAGTGTTATTTTTTTTCCCAAATGAAATAAATTGTTTTGACACCACTCATATTTTTCCACTCTAACTACTTAGACAAATACATCATGCAGCCTTGATCTGAGAAGTGATTTTGCTCAGACGGGCATAGGTTGGAAAAGGGATGTTGGCAAGAGCAGGGACCAGCTGAAGAAACAGGAAGAGACCTCAGAGGTTTCCGAGAGTGAGGAAGGAAATATGATGGTGGAGTTATCTTGACTAGATCAATATCAAAAAGAATTGGTGCTATACTGCCTGCCTGGGATCATTAACACACTCTTGCCACCCATGTTAGTGATGAAAATTTAGGACAATGCTTCAGTTCCTCATCCTCTACTAAATAGAAGGTAGGACAATTTTCTTTTCTGATTTTCGTGTGTGTGTGTGTGTGTGTGTGTGTGTGTGTGTGTGTGTGTGTGTGTAAGTATGAGAACACAAGGGCCATGGAATGTTGTAGAAGAGAGAAATTTTGGAAATTGGGTTTTTTCTTTTCATGTTTGAATTGAACTCAGGTCATCAGGCCCACAGGGCAAGCACCATGACCTCCTGAGCTATAGCTCTGACCTAACTATTATCATTCTAATCACCTCTGCAATGCATAATGATCAAGCAAGGATAATTATTGGCAATAATACCTCAATTATTTATCTCTCCTATCCTTTAAATTCTGATTTTGAAATACACCATACATTATTTTTAGCTATACTTATGTTAATGTACTATAGAACACCAGAACAGATGTTTCTATTTGTCTTTTATTGTCTTTTAATAGCAAGACTTAACTTGATATTTTCCACTAAAGAGACATGTTTCATTGTGTTGATGTCAGCCTGTATAACCTAGCATAAATAATCTCTATAGTATGAGTTTCTCAGTCTTGGCTAGCTGGTCTTGCAATTATTTAGTTCCAAATAATCACACAAAGGCTTATATTAATTATTGCTGAGGCTTACTACTTGCTAACTCTTACTCTTAAGCTAACCCATGATTCTTATCTATGTTTAGCCATGTGGTTCAGTATCTATTTCTCAGTGCAGCAATTTTGTCTTTCTTTCTCTGCATCTGGCTGGCAGTTCTGCTCTGCTCTTCCACTTCTCAGAATTCTCCTAGTCTGGTTGTCCTACCTCTACTTCCTGTCTAGCTTCTGGCCAATCAGTATTTTATTAAACCAATATTTACTGTGACAAATATTTACAGTGTCCAAGAGCATAATTCCACAGCAAATCTCATCTCAACGTCCTTGACTTAATACATCTAGGAATTCATTCTAACTCTATATACTCATCATGGGTTCCCAGGACCTCTATGTGTATACTTCTACCATGCCATGATTCAGGCTACTACAGTCACAAAAATGGGCAGAAGTACTCAAGCATAGCACTCTGTTTGACTACTATCCAGGCTCATTTACACTTGCTTCTATAATGATTGTCACTAGTTTCAGGATGGAAAACTCTACCCTCACTATCATGTCAAATTAAACATATTATTTTGGTGAAACAATGATATTGAGTTCTAGAAAGTCAGATATCAACAAATACAGAACAACTCTGTTCTCTTCTTATTTGTCTAAAAGCAGGACATGAACTTTTCTACAGCAGAAAGGCAAGAGTAACTCTTTAACACCAGTACAAAGTCCTCCTGAAACACATGCTATTGTGCAGTAATTTCACTAAAAATTTTTCTAATCTCTTTCCTAAATACATCATACTATAAAGTTGGAAACTCCCTTCTTTGTTCCTGAAGCTAGTGCATTAGCTTCTAGAGTCCAATTGATAGAGTTTTATTTTTTATTGTAAATTTCTATGAACGTAATATATTATTTTTTAATAAAATTGTGTGTTCTTCATATTTTGATTATTAGTTTACAGGTCCTACAAACTGTACTATGAAGGAACATGAGTTTTGTTTTGTTTTGTTATTTTCTTTCCCAACACTGATATTATGCCAGGGGTTATCTGGGACAAGTGTCACACTTGTCTGAAGAAGACATAAACATTCAATCATTAAATCCTCAGCTATTCCAAACTCTCTGATTCTTGAAATGTATTTGATGCAATTATGGTTCAAAGAGAAAAATCAAGTGAAATAGTAGTCTCTAGATACTGGCAGGGAACTTTGAAAGAAGTGAATGCCAAGTCTATTTCTAGCCTTCCTTGGAACAGCAATAGGACTTCGGAATTACTATTGCAGAAAAGAAAAAGAGCATAAACACAATGGAGACACAGTTGAAAAATGAGATAATCTGTGTTCTCTTGTGAAAAAAACACAACTCTGTTGTGCATTCATGTCAATAGGAAATAGTAAAATTTTTAGAAATTTTAACAGATTTCAGGGTAAGAAAATGAGGTAAAATATATTTTTTCTGTTCTATTCAAATTACGGGCTGTACCAAAATCAATGTTCATTATCTAATAAGGATGTTTTTCCTTCCTCTGGCCAACTCGTCCAATATTTTAACTTGATGTGTAGCAGAAAGTTAATGAGGAAAGGCTATGTTTTCTCATGCCACTACAATGGATTCCCTAGGTCATTGCTTTCTTTAGAACATCACCTGGAGCAGCAGCATCTAAGAGCCTGTCAGGAATACAAATTCACTGTGTCCAGCTCCAGGATACTGTTTTGTCCTGGTTTACCCTGGGCAATTTTAGTTTTCCATCTCATTTGTCATTTTCCACAGCCTTTTGAATCTTGGGCCTGCAGAGATAGGAACTTGAATCCCAATTTTAACATGCCCACTGGGTGACTTGTGTTACAAAGAGTGTAAGTCCTTTACTCCTAATGATCTGTGGAATGCACAGAGACTGAGTCCCAAGTGCAATTGATGGACACCAACACTCTACAAGTGAACAACTCCCTTTCTGTCTCACATATTTCTTCTTGAAGAGACGAGTTAAACTCATTCACAAACATTGGAAGGGTGTGCTTGCAAATGTTTACTGCTCATTGTCTTCAATGACACAAAACTGAGAACAGTCAAGGACCACCCCTTTATTTACAAAACAGATAAAACCATGTGCTAATTAGTAACTCAGCCACTATTTAAACCCAGGCAATCTGACACCATAGTTACTATGAACTCAGCAGAGCTACTATGCCAGCTGTGGAGTCTTAACCTTCCAATCTCACTCCTCATTTAGATTACTGACAAAGTACTTCATGTCTGGACTTAAATCTGTAAATCAAACACTGGAAGTCTTCACTTCCTAAACTACTCCAATAAGTTTCTATCATTAGCCTGCAATGAAAATACCTGATACTTACTAGATTTTAGTTTAGTCAATATGATGCAGTTCACTCATTCAAAAATTTTATTAAGTATACAGTAAGCCAAACTAAAAGTAGCAAATAGTAGGTAAATTATAGACAGATAGTTAGATAGATGATAGATAAATAAAATATTATATGATATATGATATGATAGGTATATAACAAACACCATCAAATTGGACACACAAAGTGTCCACCAAAAAAATCAAAAAAATCCCTTTAAGGCAACCAGCTAAACTTGTAAATAAAAGAATAGCAAAAGAGGGATGATGTCATCAAACTGAATGCTCATTTCACCCTCCACCTGAGGCACTTGATGTAGTACACTGACATTCCCAGTTGAACTTTCTCTCTATGAATGAACTTCTCACAGCTGAGGTTCTCACTGTTGAACTTCCATCTTTCTCACTGTCGGCACGCACCAACCCACTGCCATAGGACAAACAGTGCTAGAAATAATTCACCTTTTAGTTATTCTCAAGGACAAAATGGTATCAGTCTTGAGTTGTTTTTCTGGTTTCTTTCTCTTCTTACAGAACTAGAGGAGACAGCATTTCCCTAGAAAAAGGACACTGTGTTGAGACAAATGTGCTAAGATTTGAAATGAAGAGGACGCAGACCTGCTTCCACACTCAGCTTCTCAGTGAGCTCTAATAAAATATGGCAATTTACTAACATAATGCTTATATAGTCTGCTAGATTAATGATGGACTGTAAGCAATATGGAGATCAGTAGAAAAAGAATTAAGAGAGAGATGCATAAACACAATATTTTATAAATATTTCAAATGCAGGTAACTAAATCCCACTCAAACCATTTAAGCACACCAACTGACCCACACTAAAATTTTAATGAAGAAAATAAGAGAAAAGGGACTGAATAAATGCAAGTCTCAGAAGATATTTAGAACTGTATTAGACCTTTTCTGGCTTAAATCTACCTATTATCTGCTACTTTTACAATGAGTCTTCTCCACAAGCTAACAAAAGTTTTAGTTTTTGCCCTATTTTAGAATGTCTGAAGGAGGAACATATATTCTATAAATGAATGATGGTTGGCTCTTCTGGAGTAATGCTGTAACTTATTAGTCCTATTAGAATAGCCAAAGAAGGACATAGGAGACACAGCAAGGCCTGGCTTGTGTCCTCTGTAACTCCACAATGAACAATAAAAATCTAGAAGCAGAGAACCTGGAATGTAATATGATGATGGGAAAAAATATCCAATCAAGCCAGTTACTTCTGCAAGGAATCACCTCATATTTGAAACAGAAAAAAAAAAGGTTGTTTTGTCTTTAGGTATATACCTATATGCATGCCTATCTTTCTATCAATCATTTATCTATGAACCATTAAATATGTATATCATCTCTATATCTATCTGAGTGTCTATGTCTATCCTTCATATATCTAATCTCTCTGTCTGTATGTCTCATATCATTCTTCAGATTTATTTATTAGGAGAGAATTAATAATTGGAAAAGTGTGAATTCTTATTTCTTCCCCACTCTTAACAGAAGAATATTTTAAGGTTGATTGTTCAGACTTCTTCAGATAGTATTAGAGGCAGAAAGAAGAGGCATGAAAGAAACAAGCTTTGCAGGAAGTGAAACAAAGTCAGAAATGTTTAAAATGCTTTTTAAATTGACCTTGCATTTTATTATTTGGTACATGTCAGATTGCAAGCCTGATTCTACTATTTCTCTTATGTCACACATGCAGTTAAATGAAGCCAAAATAAACAAAGGTGGGCTTTCAGCTGTCACGTGAAGTGGGGAGGGTGGGAGTTACTGATTAATAGGAAAAGTTCTGCCCAAAAATAGGGTCAAGGCAAGTTCTTGCTCAAGTATAGGCTCCATTGAAGGAAATAAAAATGTACCTGCTAACGTTTCCATGAGAAACATATTTATTTGAGAAATCTGGATGAAAAAAAAGGGGAGAGGTAGTCTCATCAAACAAGACTGTGAGAATGGAATCTGCACAGACCATGGGACAGATATAAAGAGCTCTTACTTACCACTGTAAGCTCATGCTGAGCTGTGTTGACCCCAGATGCTCTCCAAGGGGGAGGGCACTTTTTATTGGTTACTTCAGAACAAAGACTTGCTCAGAAGGACTGCTGGAAATCTGCAAGGTGTTTGCTTTTGACTTGAGCAGAAATTCTGAAAAGTGAAGCTCTTTGGAGTTACTGTGAAGACTGAATGTGCCACCATCCAGTTAATGTCACACTTTCTCTAACTCACACTAAACCAAGACACTTTATACTTTAATGAGCCTGCTCATTATCTGGAGACCTTACTGAAATGCAGACTGTTGTTCACTGAGTCCTTAATGGGGCCCAAGATTCTGCATTTTTAATAAGCTGCACCGGGATGGTGTGTTAGTCCCATCCTCTAGACACGCTTGAATGGCAAGGTCCTAAATGTCTTCTGAAGGTCAGTGAATTTTGTAGCTAATTTTAGGATCATATCTTCAACTCATAAATGTCACACCAAAACAAACATATCCCATGATGGGATGGTATAAATTTATTTCAAACTGACATTTGATTATGACTAAAGGAGGCTTTTCAGCAATTGGAAAGATGACTGTCAAGTGACTTAACAAAAAATCAGGCTGGCCTTTGCCTCAACGGAGGGAAATTCTTATCCTTCTTTCTAGGTGTACTATTTCCTGTTTCTGTGATAAAGTGATTCAACAAAACACTTTAAGGGTTGAATGTGATGTGTTGGCTCACAGTTCAAGGACAGTCATCCCAGTAGGGAAGGCAGGGCAGGGGGAGCTTCAGTAGGCTGCCCACAGTAGAGCCACATTCAGGAGGCAGATCATGATGAACACTCAGGTCAGTGAATTTCTCCTGTGTGTGCAGTCTAGATTACTTCCATTCACTCTTGCAACCCAAGAATAGCCTTATGTAAATCTGCACAAGCTAACGGTTAATGCCAGCATCTATCTTTTCTTCTCTAATGGCTTCAGGCTGTAAGTTTTAGTTACAAAAGCAAAACCACAGAACCTTAATTAGGTTTTTTGAAACACAGGGAATTTTTTAATAATTAAAATCTGAAAACTGTTCAGGAATGTCATTAGAATACAGTAGGGTTCACCAATTTGATTATCAGCATTTTTTGCAAATTAATCCAATTAGTCCTTTCCCTAATTAACAGTAGTTTCAACCTTAAAACCAACATACTGATAATCAAGGTGTAGCACTAATAAATAATATAGGGGTAACTAAGAAACACTTAAGACTTAAATTGAAAAGTTTATAGGTAAGAAGTCCTTTTAGCATCAGCATGGAATATTCTAGGGCCAGTCTTTTTTTGCCATTCTAAAAGAATGCAGAAATTCTTAGCAAGAGCAGGCCTGGGGAATGTTTGTAATTCAGATGGTGGAGTACTTAAGTAAATGCCATGAGTGTGTGCCCAGGCATGAGCAGTAGAGAAGAGAGGGAGGAAGGGAGGAAGGGAGGGAGGAAGGGAGCAACAGCAGGAGGGAGAGAGAGAGAGAGAGAGAGAGAGAGAGAGAGAGAGAGAGAGAGAGAGAGAGAAGGAGGAGGGGGAAGAGTAGTAAAGAATGAGGACCACCACCACCAGAAGCAGCAGCACCAGCAGCAGCAAAGGATGAAGACACAACCAAAATCACAATGACACATTCCAGAAACAGACACATTACAACCTGAAAGCAGCTGTAGTTAAGTAAGGGATTTGCTTATTACTAAACTTCAAATTTAAATTTAAATTTTTGAGGTTGGATAGAGTGAATGTTTGGTGAAGCATTTAAAGCATCAGGAAGAAACTCAAGAACCAGCATCTGCAAAGGGAGTCAATATGGTTTACAAATATTTTTTTCAAGACAAGATCTGGAGTTTCTCAACAGGCTTTGCTTTAAAAGAGAAAGTAAATAAGTGTATAAAACACAAACAAATTATCTATGAACCTAGTCTCCATCATTGTTGTAATTTCCAGTTTCAGCTTCAAAGATGTGGACAGATGCCAGAAGATAAGCTTCTAAGCATCAGAAAAAAAATCATGAATTGAAGATGTATTGCACTCCACAAGTACAGAATCATGGCCTGAAATGTCTGATCTCACAAGCAACAAAAAATATTTTAATTGATGCCTTTGTGAAATAGTATATGTTTTTGCCCAGGCTTCTACAAGTGCAGAGGGTTAAAAGTTTAGGGTTAGATTTAACAATCTGTATAGTAAACTCAGCACATCTCAGCAGAGTGCTATCCTTCGATATCAAATGCCTTCAATGTAATGACTGCTTTGAGCTAGGCTGTTGTTTAGATATGTGGCATACATCAATAAACGCTGAAGGTTTTGCCTTGCTGTGCTCATGTTTACTAGGGAATCAGGAGAGAGGGCAATAAATACTAAACATTGGCTTGACTGAAAACATTTTAATGGAAACATTATTCAGTTGGACGTAAAATCTTGATTTAATGAAAGTATATCAGAAAACATTTTAAAGATTTTGTTTGAAGTAGGTCTACTTCTGGTAGGCATGGGGACACTGTATAATCCTTTTCTTTCTTTTGAAAGTGATTTTAGGATATTTTTAGGCATGAAAAGTTTATGCAAAGAAATGATATTTCCAGCTGGGTCAGTGAGGCTTTCTCACCCTGTATAGCAGCAGCAAGTAGCTTTGATTTACTGCCTGGTCTATGTAACGATCACTCTGACTCTGCAAGCCGATGTTTAAAAATCGTGACAAATCCTAAGGGACAGTCAGACATTCAAAAAAAATAGACTATGGTGTGTAGTGGGGAACAGAAGTGTTTGCATTGATTCATTTATTAAAGTCTCTTTCTAAGCCTAAGGAGAGTCTATGACACACTCTCCTGTACCCTGATAGGAAGTCAGAATGTGCCGCAACAATGTCTTCTTGATTTGAATGTGGCTCTGATGAAGTCTCTGGGACTTCTGTGCAAGAGCTTCTGAGCATTTCTACAGTTGTTTTCATTTGGTTGTTCTCTACTCTATATAATTAGAATTGGTCCCCATGAGATATCATCTAGCATTACTGAGATAGAAGATAAAAACAAAAATACAAAATAATTTTGAATAGAGATGGATATTCCAAGAAGCAGGGCAGCTCAGCTGCAGAAAACTTCTCTTATGTTACTCTAGCCAGACCCCTGGAAAAATCTACCACATATGCTCTGTGGTCACATGGATTTGTAGAATCTACAAAGGTAAGAATCATTAACTATCATCTCTTAAGTCAGCTCTCCTTTCTTTCTACTTCAAGACTGCTCCCTCTTGTGGCTGGTAATATTGGAATTAGAAGGGATAATTTTTGCTATTCATCTGCAAAGTCAATTTTGTATGTCTTTAGTTAGGTTAGCAGGAGAGATATTTCTTTGATTGTCAATCATATACCTTAAGTTAAATGACTGATAAGAAACCCAGAACAAGAATGGCTTCTGAGAACATATCTACCAATTACCATGTTGTTTCCTTTAGCATTTATTTGTGAGCTCCTGAGCTAGAAGAAAAGCAATACTTAAATTCTTCCAAACATTTCCCCAAAATAGAGCATGAGATTTAGAGAGAAATAACATTTTATAATGTGCAGACACAGCAGGGAGTCTCAAGACAGAGGTAATTATTCCACATCAAGCAGGAAAATTGTAGTGTCAGATATGTTTCTCATTGGCATCTAGTTAAGATAGAAGCTGCCACTCACTGAAATTTGCTGTTTTTTTTTCTATAGAAGAGCAAAACTTAGAATTTTTGAGAATGACCATTTTTTATATCACAAATCTGTAGGAGACTAGAAAAAAATAAGTTGTATAAGTAAAATTGTTTTCTCTCTCCTAGGTTGTGAATTGTGTTTTAGAATTTCAAATGTTACTTAACATAGTTGGATAGCTTCTGGTAGAGCAGCGTGTAAATTGTCACTGGCACAACCAAACTGGCCATGGAAACAAGTGTTAAAATCATAAGCACCCACCTGTGCAAAGACGACTAAATTGTTCTAGTTGTTTGATGATAAGAAAGCACAGTCCTGTGAATCCCACCATGTCATCCTGCAAGCCTAAAATCATGAAAGTATCTTTCCTCTATGCTTTAATTTCATGTTAATCCATTTTATCCAGAATTTTATTAAAACTCAAATGAATTCAGCAGCAATATTCTAGTGGACATCAAAGACATCACCAGGAAGGCAGAAGATGGAGAATGGCATTGCTCAGATGAGAACACAGAAAACGCAGGCCAAGATTATGAAGACAGAGGCACATTCACGGTAGTGAAGGAATGAAGTGAAAACCACAAAAAAAGAAGAAAGATCATGAGCATCAGTTCTCCAAACAGGAATCGAGGCTATGAAATTGTAAGTTTTATTACTTTGGCTGACATCAGATATACAGTACATCTGAGCAAAATTGTTTTCATTTTTCTATTTTTAAATTTAAATTTATGTTTGTAATTGATACTTAAAAATGTAAAATTATATACTTTTAGTGACTATGTTGGTGTATGGATGATATTAACTCTGGGCATTCATGTGTAAATCCTGATGCATCTATTTACCATTTCTAATTCATGTAAAAATTTAAAACCCTTTCCTGTAGCTTTTTAATAGTTTGAACATTATTATTATTTATTACTATGTCACACCCACACTACTGTATAGAAATGACACACTAGAGTGCCTTTCTTCTATCTAATAGTAAGTTGATACTCATGTTTATAGATCATTTTCTTTATTTCTCTTCCCCACCTCCTCTCTCCAGTCATCTGGTAACCACTATTCAATTCTCAGTTTCCATGAGATCACTTGTTTATGTTCCAAGCATGAAAAAGATCATTGACTGTGTTTCTGTGTTTGGCTTATCTTATTTGACATGATAATTTTCAGTTTCATCTGTTGCTTCCATTTTGATGAATTCACTGAATTAATTAAAGAATGTGATGTTTGACCCTGATCTGGTACAATGAAAAACACCTTTGACAACACTTTTTAAAGAAAGAGATTTGCAATTCTAGATTCCAAGAATACTACATTGAAATACCTTCACAAGATTAAAACAGATAACTACATCTCAGTAAATCATTATGAAAATTAAAAGTAATGCAGGATATGCAAACATTTTATATTTGAAGTATTCTTAGCTCAATGAAAGATGTATAACTCAAAAATTTTTGAATTGATGAATTGAAAGCCCTGAAAAATACTCCACAAAACTAAGCAGGCTTTTTATTTGGATTAAAAGTCAATAAAAGAAAATGCATTAATACAATGTGTTAAAGTTGTACGTAAAGACGGTGTTGCATTTAATCATTTAAAAAATAATAATAGTCATCTCATCTTAATTAAAAACACATTTTTGAAAAAAATAGCATAAATTGTTTCAACTTTAGAGTAATATCAAAGTAATTGCCGAGTTTTTTTTTTGTTTAACAAATGGTACTCATGACAGAATCAAAATGGAATGCTGTAATTCATTTGCCAAAACAATTAGAAACTCTGACAAAAATAAAGCAACACACATATAAATAACCCATACATTAAATATTACTTCACTCTAAATTCTACAAGAGTCTATGAGCACAGATAACTAATAATTACAGTATGGTTCTATGACAGCATCAAATTCAGTGTATGGTTTTTAACTCCCTTATTAGTAATAGTATTTGACAAAGCAAAAACAGTGATAGAGAGTTACATATACCCATTGGGCAATATTTAAAAATGTGTGGGAAATAATCTTTAGAAAACACATAATCCCCAAGGCTAAAGTTTTGACTACTTTTCAACCTTGAAGTATTCCCTTTGAGATTTTATTTGTCAAATATCTATAATGTCTTTTTGGATTTATTTGTTCATTTATTTTGTGTGAGTAGGTTTTAGAGTATAAATGTAACAAGATGAGCTGCCTTTCTAAAAAACTGTTGTAAACTGCAAAGCTCTCTAAGCTCTGTTTTGAATAATTGAGAGAGAAGTTAGACAAAATCAATGCTCAAGTTGATGAGAAGGTTGATGATGCTCAAGTACATCATTTGCATTTTGAGAATGAAATTATAATATTTCAGGAAAAATGAGAATTTTGATGATGATTGATTTAGATGCCTATGAATATTACTCACTTTTTGACTTGTAAAAATCAGTTTATGTAGCTGAGTATGTAGCTATATAATAATGCTCTTGGCTATTATATGTAAGTCCTTAGGTTCAATCCCAGCACTGTATAATAAAGAAACAAACAAAGAAATAATCTGAGTGTTGATTAAGGCAAATAACATGAATATAATATCTAATAAAAGTATTAACAAGATTAATAAAATTATGTCAGTGTAAAATGTAAGAAGTAATAATCACATCTAATCAAATACGTGATTAAACTAGTGAAAAGTTTTGAACAGAATAAGTTGTTCTTGAATTATTTGACATGGCAATTAATGAAGTCTATAGATTTGCCATGAAGTATCAATATCACTATAAAACTTTTAATAAGCCACCATAGTGTGTCTATGTATGATATGTTGTTTCATGTGCATTATCAATTTAAAACACTGACTAATGCTTAAGATTGTCATATTGTTAGCCTATAAATAACCTCAAATCCTATAGTCTGTGAAAGAAAAAGAAATGGACTTTTTTTCAAATATGACATTTTTTAAAATAATTAAAATATTATAACAATAGTCAAATTTCTGAAATTCTCATTAACAAAACCAAATTTCAGTCAGATTGTTAGGTAAGACAGAATCTTATGGTGTTTTTTCATTAAAAAAAATGTAGAAAAATCACATGCCAAAAAATCTGGTAGCTTAATTATGTATGGACAAAAGTCTTAAGCAGAAAAATTTGTAAATATATTCATTACATTCATTATGTTTTGTGTAGAAGCCAAGATACACAATACTTTTGAAAATTGCTCAGTTTTTTATTTTAACTTCTGATTACTAAAGCATTTAAGGTTTTTTGTGTTTGTGTATGTGGTGTGTATGCATGCTTAAATGTTGGTATATGCACATGTGACTGTGTGCATGCATGTGAGTTAAAAGGCCAGAGGTTGACAACAGGCATGTTCCTTGGCCATTCTACACTTTACTTACTGAGGTGGGAACTCTCTCCAGTTGTAGTGAGTTTACCAATTCAAGTAGTCCAGCTTGTCAGCTTGTTTGAGAACTCTCTCATCCCTGACTCCAAAGGATTACAAATAGGCTGACTGTTGCCTAGCTTTTGTGGGAGTTAGGGATTAAAATCCAGGTCCTTGTGTTGTGTGATGAACTAGTTGCCCACTGAGCTGTTTTTCCAGCCACTGAAACATTTCATTTTAGCCACAATATTGTGTCACTTTTCTTAAGGTCTGTACAAACTTCAATCCCTTATAAATCTTGATTTTGAATCATTTATACTACTCTTTTCAGCCCTAGATTACATGGAGATGAAAGGTTTTGCTCATAAAGAAGTTTTGCATTCTAACTAGGAGGAATGTAACAGAACTAAAAACACAGTCCTCTATGGTCTGTTTTCATGATCTAACCAACATTCAAAGGTCCTACTTCTGAATAACATCTCCCTGGGGGTTAGGACTTGGACATATGAATGTAATCGACAGTGGAGTCTGACACAGGAAACTTCAGATCACTACACATGGAAAGTAACCAAGAGAGAAGATAATTAGGTCAATAATGGTGAGCTATATCTACATGTTCTCCTTTCATAACTACAAGCATATTTCTGGTGACCACTTCTCAATGG
Source organism: Sigmodon hispidus (assembly GCA_004025045.1). Classification (NCBI taxonomy): domain Eukaryota; kingdom Metazoa; phylum Chordata; class Mammalia; order Rodentia; family Cricetidae; genus Sigmodon; species Sigmodon hispidus. Next base: position 52,949 of record PVIH01003093.1, read on the forward strand.
GTAGGAGTTAGGGATTAAGGAGGAATGAACTTTTCTTTAGCATCAAGCTTGTGATGCTTCCTCTTGTGAGAAACAGTATTTTTAATCTACATAGTCTGTTGAATACCCACCCAATCATAAAGCACTTAACTTTGTTCTTCTCTCATTGTGTATCAGCCACAGGGGTCTTTCACTTCTAGTGTATGTAGCTATAGAACAGGATGTAAAAATAGCCTGGATGAGGTCAGAAAGCAGAGACAAGACTTTGAAAACAAAATCCTCATTCATGTCATTATGGATTGATTCATCCAACTGCTGGATGTATGCTAAGACCTGATCTTGTGAGGTCTCACCCAGGACATCTGAGAAATAATCAAAAATAGTGCTCATATTCAACTTTGGATGAAAGAAACCAATAACTGCAGAATGCCCCTGGGTTTTACACAATGGTGCAGTATGGCAGCTAAAGTCTTTCTTTTTCCTCCTCTCTCTGACCTGCTGACCTTGTTATCTGGAGGCCACTTTGGCCAATGACTCACAATGAAAATGTGCTGAATTATACTGATGTTAACCTCTGACAACCTTGAAATTCGGTTTTCTAATTTAATCTTTCCCCTGCTGCATTCCTAGACATTAGTCCCATTCTCTATCCTACTTGAATAATAATGATATTAAGATGGGCATGAGTCAATAGTCCTGCAGGTGCAGAACTTTCACTAACCTCGGTGTTATCCCCATTCATCATTTCTATCAAGGTTGCTGTAAATTTCTTGCTTTTCCATGCCATTGCTAACTTATATCCTATCTAGAACTGTCAGGGACAATTGTGTAGTAGTTTATCTGATCCTTTACTTTATCTTCTCTGCCTGAGCACTCACCACTCCTGTTCAACAGTGTGGAAATCTAGTTCACTTAATAAATCCCCATCATGTCGTATTGGAATGGCTCAGGATGACTTGTTTAAAGATCCATTTTTTTTAATTGGGTAAATACATGGATGTCTATGTGGAGGTATGAGCATGTGTATGAAGATGTATATGAAAGCCAGAAAAAAAGGGTCTGATTACCTGGAACTAGATAGCAGTTGTGAGACACAGGTTGGTTCTGTGCATAACTAGTACATACTTTAAAAGACTGAACTATATCTTTCCAGTCCCCAGAGCTTTGTGGAATTCTTACTTAAACAGTGTTTTAGTTAAAGTGCCTATTGCTGTGACTGTGACCACAGCAACTCTTAATTAAAAAAAAATTAATTGATGTGGTTTGCTTATAGTTTCAGTGGTTCAGTCCATTAATATAGGGAGCATGGCAATGTACAGACAGATGTGGTACTAGACCTGAGAATACTGTATCTTATAGGCAGGATGTCAACTGAAAGTCATACTGAATGTACTTTAAGAAAAAAAGAGGCCTCAAAGCCCAGCCCCACAATGACATACTTCCTCCAGTGAAGCCACATCTCCTAATAGTGCTATTCTTTTTCCTGCCATTTTCTTCCAAATCCATCACAGATGGTGATATATAACAGAAGTTCAAAGAAAATATAAACTTATAAATGAAGATCCAGTATTGATAGAAGAGTGTTAATTTGCCAGTATCATAATAAATAGGATTCTGGCAGAGCATAGCACACAGTAAAAGAACAGTGCTCAACCTGTTTCCTGTAGTCACTTGGAATCAGTTTCTCTTAAAAAGTAAGTCCCTAAATAAATGCCTTTTAACAATTAAAAAAAAAGTCCCTAGAATGCCATGGAGCTACTGCTGGAAAATATTTCAAGAAAAGCAAAAGACTTAAGTACGATAGGAGTGCTGTGGGATGTTTGATTGCACTGGGAACTCCAAGACTTAATAAAATTAACCTTGGATGGAAGAGGGGATAAAAAAAAATTAGCTATAGACTATGGAAGACCTGGGAAGTCAGATAGAAAGATGCACAGGAAGATGTAGGGAAGGACTTAGATATTATCCAACATTTTTGGTTTAGGATGGAAAGAGTGATGCTCTCTTGCTAGGAATCTGGCATAAAAAGAAGGACGCCTGATTGCTTCTTGGCTTTTCTGATCTAGCAAGTTCTCACCCTAATAGCTGATTTCTGAGTCTTCGTTAGTAAATAAATTATAGAGACTCAGTTAAAACATACATTTGGTGGACTCAGCAGAGCAGTGACAGGTGATTAGAAATTCTTCTAGGCAGCTGGGTACTGACATTGGGCCTTGGGGAAGAGACAGTAATTAAAATACCAAAAGATTTAGGAATGAACACTAAGCTGACAGAAAAACAACATTTGGTATTCCAATGTGGAGCACAATCATGTGACCAGAGAAGCCATACCAGGTAGCTCCACAGTGGACTTCCATTTCAGGAGGCTCTGCTCCAGCCACCTATGCTGCTCACAGGGAATCCTTACACGGACTTTGGAAGAGTAATGGAGTTTCATATTTAGGAATTACAGAAGGGACCTCAGCTCACTGCTGCTGAGGACAAATTAAAAAGTCAGCAGATTTGGCAAGATGCCTGGGAAAATCCCAAGGAGAGAGTTAAGTAATAAAAAAAAAAAAAAAGAAAGGAAGAAAGGAAAGAAAAGTCTTGTCCATGTTCAGAATGGAAAGAATCACAATGCAGGAAGTTAGAACTGGGGTATAGTTAGAACTCGGTAAAGGATGGCTTTAAAATTGAAAAAATAAATGAAAGTATAATCTTGATTTAGTTGGGATTGACATAATGAGGATCATAATTACTACCAGTTTGGAAATTCATATTTTATCCTTTAAAAAGTGACTACTATTTCAAACATGAAAATTTAATTATTGGGAGCTCACAGACTCAGTAGTGACAGATGATAAACCTTCATAGAATGGATCTAAACCCTCTGAACGCAGATCACAGTTGAGCAGCATGGGCAGTTTGTAGAGCTCTTGTGATTAGACCAGAATTTATTCTTGGTGCATGAACTGGCTTCTTGGAGCACATACCTTGCAGGAAAACATTTTTCTCAGCCTTGATATTTGGGGGAGGGGCTCAGTCCTACCTCAACTGAATATGCCAGATGGAATTGACTCACCTTGGGATTCCTTGCCCTCTCTGGGTAATGGATGGGGCCTTGGGGAGAGGAGAGGCTGGGGGAGGACTGGGAAAAGGGAAGGCAGGGCAAGCAGTGGTGGGGATAGAAAAATTATTAATAATTTTTTAATGAGTAAAGATTTCAAAAATAAATATTATTCATATGGGCAAGTATGAAAATTTTATTGATAAGATACAAGCTTTAGAAATACTTACTATACCTTGAATGGGGATATACAGGGATGGCAAAAAAAATTCAGAGGGAAAGCTGAACACAAAGTACATATGTGTAGCAATCTTATTTGCATTAACACCCTTGATAAGTCATGCTTATGATTTTTATCTTCTTTATAGTTATTGTTAACTTATCAGCATTTTAAATTCATTTTACTGTTTTTCTTAATAAATACAAAATAAATAAAGAAAAATAAAAAATAAAAAAAAGAAACTAAAAAAAATAAAAGAAATACTATCGATGTGGGTTTTTTTTTCTCTCTCTTTCTTTGGCAACTTGGTGGAGGAGGGTTGAGAGCTAATAACGTATTTCACACTTATGATGTTACTTTGATAGAAGTCATTTTTAAAAATTTGAAGAAAATAAAAATGTCAGATATTTTTGTTGTGGTAATCATGGTAACCTAAATAGATACTGCAGGCAAGGCATTCATGGAAATAATAATTTTTCTAGAAATAATCCTAACAGAAGGCCCCGGAATTCTGGAGTATGGAGAAGGTGTGGCAAAGTTTAGCAATGAATGCAGAAAGATAGTGAAAGGCAATGTAACTCCTTGCTATAAAAAACACCTTAGGGGGTCTCCTGCAGGACTCAATGTCAAATTAGGTCCAATCATTCCCTGTCAGCATTGAAGAAACTCATCCACAGAGTAATTAAAAAGATTAATGCCTGTTGTTAAAATCTATACTGCTCTGGAAGGGATAAAGGACAGAGCAGCTTCTGTAGATAAAACAAAAACTTTAGAAAAGACCCTAAAATAAATATTTTGTTGAGCTTCTATAAATAATCAAAGACCAAGACTAGAAATATGAATAAATGACATTGTAATTAAAGGATTATTAGATACAGGTACAAATGTAGCCAATTTCAATGTAATCTTGGCATCTACATTGGACTATCCAGAAAGTAAACATTCAGCTTTTAACAATTGAAACTATACCTTAAGTAAAACAAAGTACAAGGTGCATCAAATGTAGAGACCAGAAGGACAAAAAGGAAAATTAAAGCCTTCTTTGGTTAACAAGGTAATGTATTTATAGGAACATGATTTATTATAATAATGGAAAACACAGGTTTACATTCTTCTACTCTCAAAAACAAATCATCAAATGAATGCTTCTGAAAGAAATATTAAAATGTTTATATATATAAAAATAAAATATTAAAAGTTATGTTTTAATTGTACATAAGCAAAGTACAACAGCTCTTCATCTTTCAAATGTACCTGTGTGGGAAAACAATGGGCTTTGACATCAGAAAAATTACAGGCACTGAAATAGCTGGTAGGGGAGCAGCTAAATTCTTAACATATTAAACATCATCTAGTCCTTGGAATATTCCTACATTTCTTATTAAAAAGAAATATAAAAAATAGAGAATGGTAACAGATCTGATAGAAATTTAGGGTTATTTTTGTTACAACATACTGTAAGTTATTGTATCTATACAACTCATTTAAAATTGTAATGTAAAGTTCTAGTCCTTGAAAGCTACTATTATGAACTGTTTAGAAGAGTTAAAATTACAATCAAAATTATTTGTAATATAATATACTATGTTAGTAATGAGGGATATGGAGCCTAAATCTGTCATCTTCAGTAAACAGGCTAGGTTTCCAGTGATGGGACTAGGATAGCAATCCAACTACAAAACCTTTAAGCCATAGCCTGGCTTGCCAACAAAATATATTGGGGCAATGGTGCCTCAGAGGTTGTGTGTATGTCCAACAAATGATTGTTTTAACTTGAGCCCCAAGACAGAGAGAAAGCCCATGCCTGCCACTTCATGAAAGGCCAGGAAGAAGAAGCTGGATGGCTAAGAAACTTAGGGTAAAATCAAATATGACTGAAAAAGAAATCAATGAAATTATTTCTAAAATTATTCTTCTATATGTAGGTATATAGATATATAGATATAGACAGACCAATGATTACTACAATCAGGGAGGCTTCCTCCAGCAGTGAATGGAAATAGATAAACATGTACAGACAAAAAGTAGGTGGAGCTCAGGCAAGCCCATAAATGAGGGAGAGAATAGAATGTAGGAGCCAGAGGGGTCAAGAACATTAGAATAACGCGGTACAAAGAATAAACTAAACATGGCTGTTTTATCTCTGGCCCATTAGGTTCACCTGAATCTACCACTGTTTCAGCCACTAATTTGTGGCCCCTCAGTTACTGGCCTGTTTCTCTAACAATGGCCCAGTGGGACTACTATGTCCCTCTAGATCTGCCTCCTTCTTTTGCCATCAAATGTAGTTTTAACTAAATCTTTATTGTCCTATTTTTCAGTAAGACTTGGGAATCAGAGGCTGGTATGAAAACCTGATATGCCAGAGAGGTTGAGGAAAAACTAGCTGACCTTCTTTTTTCGCTGACATCTACAAAAGAGTAATTCCTTCTACTTGACCAAAATAAAGAATAATAATAATAATAATAAAAGATTGCCACACTCAAATTCTCTGCCTACTACTTTCTGTGCATCTCTCTATCCATCTTTCAGAGGCTGTCTTACTCTCTATAATTATTTTCTGCTAACTAGATTATAGCTTTGCATCCTAACCCAAGTTTGATTTTGTTTAACTAATGCAAATGCAAACCTAGTATTCATAGTGTTCTCATATACCATAAAACAGCAAGGTTTGTAGAAGCTCACATAAGCTGAAGAAGAAATCTTGGAGCCCGCATGGATGTAGGCTAGGCCCTCAGTATACATGCTGTGGTTCTTTATTTAACATAAGATTTTTATGGAACTTCTAACAGTGGGAGTATCTCTGTCTCTTTTGTCTGCTGTTACAACCCTATTTCTCCCACTGGAGAAAGAATTAAATTCTTACCACCCTTTTAAAAATAGTATGCTTCATATCTTACACAATTATCCCAGTTAAGGTACACTTAAATTATATTTATTGTAGTCACAGAATCATGTTATGATCACCCCCATCAATTTTAGAATAGTTTTTTTATCATAAAAGGAAATTCTGAATCCTTAGCCACCACCCTTCTATTTCTTCATTTCCATTAACCTGAATTTATTCCCCCCTAAGCATAAACAAATTTATTTTGTGTTGCTACACATTTTCCAGTTATGGAGAACTTTTGAAAGTGCAGTTACAAAACATGTACTTATTTTGACTAGCTTCTCCAACTTAGGATGCTGTCAAGATTCCTTAATGCTATAATGTATATCAATCTTTCATTTTATTTTTCTTAGTGACTTTATTTTCAGGTTCTTCCTACCAAGCAGTTGTTCAGCTATCTCTTTATTGTTTGATGTTTTAAAAATAGATTTTTCTATATAATATATTTGGAATAGGATTCCCTCTAACCTACTTCTCATAGTTCCTCTCTCACTTCCTCTCCATGCAGGTCCACAATGTTTTCGTCTATTCTTAGAAAAGGAACTGGCATCTAAAAAATAATAAGATAAATAAGGAAACAACTTACAGTATGAAAAAAACAACCAAACAAGAAAAAAGCCAAAGAAAAGTTATAAGAAGCATATATAAAAGCATATATTCACACATTCACATACAAAAATCCCATAAAAAACAAAACTGGAAACCATAATATGTGTACAAAAAAACTTGGAAGGTAGAGGGAAAATGCACTGCCTAAAATTATAAGATAAAGAAACTCCAAAGATGCTGTTGAGTATACTTTGTGTTGTTTATCAACTTCTGAGCATTGGACATACTTTTAAGAGTGGCTTGTTTCTCCAGTGAAACTCCCTTAGTTAAAACTAATTTTCTTATTTACATGTAGTCATTAATTGAAGATAGCTTTTGGGGTAAAGTTCGGGCATGTGTTCACTCCTCTATGCCCTCTATGCACTTCTCAATATTTCTTGGCGTAGACCTGTGAAAGCCCTATCCATGCTGTTTCAGTATCTACAATTTACATCTTTTCCAGCCCTGCTGTATATAGAAGACCTAGGTTCTCCTCTGTCTTCCATGTCCTCTAGCTCTCATTCCCTTTCTGCCTCCTCTTTCACAGAATTTGTTGAGCCCTTGACAGGAAAGATTTAATAAAGACAACCTATTTACAGCTGAGTGTCTTAAGGTCTCCCACTCTTTGCATGTTGTCTGGCTGTGGGTCTCTGTATTTGCTGTCATCTACAGAGGGAAGATTCTCTGATGATGGGTAGCAAGACATGAATGTATATGAATATAGCATAATGTCATTAGGAGTCATTTTATCCCTATGTTGTGTAAGAGAGAACAGGTACTATCTATCGTCTTGTCCTAGAGGATGGCTTCTTGGCCAGTGTAGATCTGGAAATCACCTATGATCATGGGATACTAGTATCAGGGACATGGCTGAAGGACAGCTTAAGATTGGGGCACGTGTAAGCAGCTGCCTTTTCTTCTCTTTCATAACTTAGGTGGAAGACCTGACTTGTAGAGTGAAGCCTTGTGGACAAGTACAGCCTTTCAAGGAACTTCAGGACTGTTTAATCTATCTTGTATCAGTGAATTTCCACTGTGAACCCCTTAATAAATATTAATCCTACTTTAATAGTTGCAAGTGATTATTATTTATGATAAATTTATTGTTCCTTTAGTATAAGAGTAATATATGATTTTTCCTTGTATTCCTGGCATATCCAGGCTCAGATTCTTGGCAAAGGAAGCAGCATTGGGTAGCATTTCATGGACTGGATTTTATCTCATATTACTTCTTGGTTGGTTGTACTCACAACTTTGCACCACTATTGTACAAACATATTTTAAAGGTGAGTTACTCTTATAAAGAGTTTTTATCTGAGTTGGTATGTATTCTTGTACTTTGGTAGAATACACAGTAGGGTTCTATATCAAAGATAATAGCCCACAGGGCTGACTGACCTATAGGCTAGACTTCTCTGTGTTGAGGGAATTGTGTAGATGTTGCTGTAGCAATGCATCCTTACTGTCAGATTTTGCAGAGCCACCAATAGCTTGGGTGATTTGAGTGTTTTTATGAGATTCCTTTGGCAGACAAATTTGGAGAGAGATCATGTTCTGTATGAGATTTCAAAGGATACTATCTACTATCTACACTATGGCCTTTGAAATAATTAAATAAATTTTAAAATTCTTAAAAATAGGTAGTATTTTAAGTTCAAAAGTGTTGTTTGTTACTTTGGTTTACAATATAGATCTGTAAAAGGGGAAACTTGTTCTACATTGAACTATAATCTGCTTTTCAGATTTAATTTTAGTCCTAGGCTTCTATATCTATTGATGTGAGATGTCTTTCTGTGTGCTGTGGATTTTCATTGCATAATAAAGGAACTGTTTTGGCCTATGGCAAGGCATCTTAGAAGCAGGTGGGGAAGGAGGGCAGAGTCAGAGAAAGATGCTGTGGACTGCAACTAGAACAGCAAGATGTAACAGAACTCAGGTAAGCTATGAGCCTCATGGCAAGACATAGATGACTGGAAATGGGTTAAGATGTGAGAGCTAGCTTGCAATAAGCCTGAGCCATAGGCTTAAGAGCTTGTAATTAATATAAGGCTCTGTGTGACTATTTGGGACCAAGCAGCTGAGGGTGGTTTATTTCAAAGCTAGTCCAGGCCAAAAAACTTTATACTACAGTCTATTGTGTACTTAAACATTGTTTCTAATATTCCTGGAGTGATCTTTTAATTATTAATGATCTATGATAGTGTACCTCACTACCAAGTCTTTACAGAAAGAAAACATTACTGATAATAAACTATAACTAGGTAAGTTTATATGAATATTCCCAAATAAATACTGTAAACATAAGTATAAATTTAAAAAAACTTTGTAATTTATTTTGTTTTATATTGAGTCTCTACATTATGAAGTATGATGGTTATTTATTATTATATAAGAAAATCAATGGGTGTGTATACCATGACTCAAATGAATAACTTTGAGAATACTTCGTTAAATATGGAAAAAATATGATACTTATTAAACATAGGGTCACTGAGATGATTTTGTTGACAAATACTTACTGCACAAGCTTGTGAACCTGAGTTATATCCTTGGAATGCATGTAAAAGTGAAAATAAAGAAGCAAAGTCACAAAGTTGCACACACACATACACACACACAAGCACAAATAATAAAGATAGAGAATAAGAAAATGTGTTAGATAATCATTAAGTAGAAAATGTTGTTTTTGACCAGGCACACATACAAAAATACAAATAATTTAAGAGACAATGTTAAAGATTAGATATAACCATATAATAGTGTAATATTAAAACATGTTATACTAGTATTAATACTATCTCATGTTACATGCTCCAAAGTATTTTCATTTTAAAAGGTATCTTATTGGAACTAGAGAAATGGCTCAGCACTTAAGAGAAATGACTCTTCCAGATAACTTGGGTACAATTCTCAGCACCCACAGCACCTCACATCAAACTGTACTCTAGTTTCAGATCACCTACCACTCTTACTCTGACCTCCAGAAGTATAAGAACTTCAAGTGTTTCACAGACATACATACAAGCAAAACACCCATATACAAAAAATTAAATTTACAATATTTTGTACCATTTTGATCAAAAATCTTCAAACTTTGTAAAAGTTTTCTTATCGTGAAGCTCACACTAGAAACAGAATATAATTTTTTTCTATTTCAGCATCTGCAAGAAAAAAACAAATCTCAAAAATGATATTTCAACATCAACAAAGACTGGTAAAGAATGCTTGTTTGTATTGTTTCCATCAGTCTCCTAGCCCCATGTCATTGTGGTGCTTGTAGGATAAAGCAGGAAGAATTTCTTTTTTTAATCCTCCACTGAAGAAGCAGGGTAGACCAGTTCTCTCCTAGGCTAAGAATATTTGGTAGAGTACCTGTCAATTAGATACAAAGCATTGAGTTTAGGTGGCTGCAGAGAAGCTTCAGCAGTTAAGAACACTAGCTGCTCTTGCAGAGAACCCAAATTCAATTCTCAGCACCTACATGGTAGCTCACAATCTTCTGTAACTCCAGTTTTAGGTGACCTGGCATTTATGGCCACCAGGCATGCACATGGTACACAGAGAGGCAAATCACTCATATATTTAAAATGAAAATATTAAATAAATAATGATGTGTTTATTACACAGCTAAAATAAAAGAGAAAGAATAGGTTTAAAAATATATTATTCTATAAGAAAGTTCTTTATGGTTTAGAGCTCTGGAAGTCAAATTTTTAAACTAGTATTTGCCAAGACCATGGCTACTGGTTGCCAACAACTGAAAAGAATAAGTATTCTTTTTACATCTTTCTAAGTTAATAATTACAAGTATCACATTCTTTCATAAAAGACTAAGTAAAAATGGTATATTGGAAAAAATCTATACAAAATATTCCAAGACTCCAAATTGGCTCTTTGCTTTCTGCCTGTGAAATTTGGTTAGCTAGGCAGTAAGTAATGCTGAAATGAGGACAGTTGTACTAATGAATACTGAAAGCTATGGTCAAGTCCATTGTGCCAGCTCTTACCAGGGTCTCTCTGATTTTGATTTCCTTCTGTACCTGGAATATGTGTACCATTGAAGGCACTGCTTGCTGTGATTGGAGCCTAACTCTGTATGTGCGGGAGCCTGTGAAAGTCTCTGCAGGAGCCCTTTGTCATCCTATTGGACTCTTGCTGGGAAGATAAACTGTTCTCCACTAAGTCCAGCATCAGGGCATACTGCCATTATAGAAAGCTCTTTTTATTTTAGGTTATTTCCCAGCTTTCACTGTCTGACTTTCTCTTTGGTAATAATAAAGTGATCAATAAGAAGCAAAATAACAATAAAAGAGAGTTGACAGAGAATTTGACTGTATTTTTTAATTCAACAGAATTTTTCTATTTAGTAGAGTATTGAAATATGACACTATCCTCACATGCATTCAGATGTCACTTGTAATTATCTGGTGGTCATCCTCCAGTTACTGGTTTTTCTCTTATCACACGTAAAAGGACTGATGCTTTCAAAATTTCCATTCAACTTCTTATCCCAGTGTGCACACTTGAACCCTGCACTTCTTCACTTGTGTTTGTTCAATCTAGTTCAAGGATATCTCCCTTCTGATCTTGGTATTTCACCTATTTACACTAGATGTTATTGAGATGGTGGTTTATTTGTTTTTGATCACTATCACAAGTACTTCAAATACATACATAATTACAGACAAATAAATGTATAATTACAACCAGTCATTTGGGGACAAATATTATCTAGACTATTGTTTCTCTAATACTGTACAAAATGAAAGGAGGATTGAGAAAAATCATGGTACAGTATATAGAAGAGGGTTTTACAATATTCCTGCAACATAATTGGTAGCTACTAAGCTCTAAAAATTGCCTGCACTTGAGAATGTGAGTTGTTTATCCAGAAAAAAGAAAGGAATTCTCACAATAGAAAGGAAGAGCTGTAAAAAAAAATAAAATAAAAAGCAAGTAAAACTCCACTGGACTGGCATGTGATTCTATGTCCCTACTGCAGCTTCTTCAGAAGATACAATGTTTTTTAGTCTAAATGGATGACCTGAGGACTTAAGAGTGATTGATGCTGTTTCTGAAGACCCAAGTTTGGTGCCCAGAACCCATGAGATGACTCAACTCCAGTTTTAGGGTATCTTCTGACTTCTTTTCCTTTTAGAGCATCAGACATGTAAATGGTACACATCCATACTATTCAGACAAATTACTCATACACATAAAATAAAAATAATGCATATAAATTATATGTTTTTTACTTGAAAAAATTCTTGAAATTTGCTAACTTACAACTATATTGCTTCCCTTCCCTAACCCAGAGGCATGCTAAAAGCTCCACAGTTTCCCTTATCTGAGTATATCACAGGTTTCATAGCTCCAGGGTGTCACAAATCTCTTTTACTGATTTTTGATGACCATTTCCACATCAGGAGTGCAAACCTTATCTACTGACGTCATTTAAAAGGGTCATCATGAGTTATATGTTAGAAGTCAGTAAACACTAGTGACTTAAGATCTCTTCTCATTTGGGATTCTCTGTGTAATTTATATCATCCTAGATTATGCTGGTATTCCAAATATTTTACTCCACAAAAGTAAAAGAGACATATAATTTTCAGAGTTTACATTGTATTTGAAAATTGTGGATTTGGCTTTTGATATCAAACTTGAACTAATTGATTTATGTGAACATTTGCCTTTAGTAAATTTCACTTCCAATTAATTTTAAATGATTTTATTTTAAGAAACTCCTGGACATCAAAGAACTTTTCAGAAACAGTTCATTAAAACTCTTAAAAGCCTTCTGCACAGACCATGGAGAGAATCTATGGTTGCTTTAAAGAGAAACACTTAATGAAGTACATTTGGGGTTTAGAATGAAGCCCTAATGCCAGAGCAGTTTGGGCCCTGGCAGATGTGTTTGTGGAGGATTTGCCAATTCTGATTTAACAGCATCTCATCCCTAAAGCAGCCATCGAGTTTAATCTTGTCTGTTCTCAGCTCTTCCTATCAGAGCTGATCTGGGGCCTCAGGGAGGAGAAGCTGACCTTGAGACAGTAATCCAATCTCATGTTGCATTTGACAAGAGAGGAAAGTGTTTTCTTCGCCTGTAACAAATACAGTCCTTGCATTTTGTTGCTTTTAAAGTTGCATTGTATAATGATCTATGAAAGAAATGGTGCTCAATAAGCAGGACAATTGATTAGTTTGTAAAATGTTTTATATCAATTAAGTTCACAAGCCAAAATTTGTCAGATCTTAAATGTAGGAGATAAAATTAATGATATTGTTTCTATAAACCTTTGTTTGTTGTGGCAGATTTTGAAGGCAAACAAAAAAGTGCCAGAACAAAAATTACAAAAAGAGGAAAGTGTAGGTGGGAGAAAAGTGTAAAGCAGGCTTCCCTAACACACCAAGGGGTTCTTCTCCTGCCTTCTCTCACCTCTTTCCATTCATTAACATGACTCCAGTTTACTAACTTACTTTCCACATTCCACTTGTGCTACACTGGTAAATAATAACAGATAAACTATAGAAAGTTTTCAAAGCCTTGGATAGAGTCATAGAAGAATTTAATGTGTTATAAATATGGCTGATGTCATCTGAAAGGAACAACAGCCAAGAAAGAAAATCTTAAAATACTCTGGAGAACACAAAGACATTCCTCTTCTGTAGTTGATTGGTCCTGTTTTCTTCTTTTAGATAAAATTAATTATTTCTCATTTTCTTTAAACCAATACATATAGTGTCTCTTTGATAAAGCCATTTCATGTTTCCACATGATGTATAACAATTCTGTGTTATCTTAGATTTTGACAGAGATCATAGGTCATTTAGGAACATCACAAGATGCTGTTAGTGGAAACCTATGCTCAGACTATAATAATATTCCTACAGGTAATTGCTTTGGAGCACAATATTTACTTCTCAGTATAGTTGGAAGTTGTAGCTGAACACAAAGGACAATTCAGTGTCATCAATAGATTGTATGATGTGATCTCTTTTACCTATAACCATGTAAATACATCACTAGCTGTTTATCATTGTATTTGTAAGATTTGTTTAGCATTATAGTGGTTAGATTCTAAAGGATTTACATGTTTCTACTTTGTTTCTTTTATTTGTGTTTATCAAAAATTCATTATTAGACATTACTATATTGTTAAGTCTATTCAAAATATTCAGTAGGTATCAGGATATATCTGCCTTGAAAAGTATTATATGCACTTGATTTACTAATCACTTTAAGAGGCTTTCCTTTTCTACTAGTATGTCTACAGACCTCCCTGATTCTTGACCCCAAAAAAGCATTTAGTATGAATCAATCAAGTTTGTAGATAAATGAACAAAGTAGGATGATATAAATGATTTACATATTTCTCTGTGAACTGTGATTTTAAAATGTGAACTTACTTTAACTCTCAGTAAATTTTATATAAAGGTCATCTTTTTATTTTGTTTTATTTAGTTTTTAATAAAAAATATCTAACAGTAGTGAGACTTCTATTCATTATTTAAATAGTTTATTTTTATTTTATTTTTAATTATCTGTATGTCTGTGTGTGAGGCCAGGCACCTACAGAGAAACCACATCCCCCTAGATTTATAAGCTACTCAAAGTCAGTGCTAGATATTGAACTCAGGCATCTGAAAAACCTGATAGTGCTCTTAGCTTCTGGACAATTTTTCTAGTCCTTGAATCTTGCATTTCTATTGTCTTTTGTCTAACAACAAGAAAGTAGCAATAAATTTATAAAGTTTCATTCTCTAGGTGTTTATAATTAGCATTTAGAGTCACCTTAAGAGTTAGTGCCCAATTCGAGATTTATTAGATTTTATTTATTCATTCTTTAAAGAATATAAAAACAGACTAGCACATTGAGGTATTTTATGTTATACTCAGGTTAAAATGGCTACAATATGCGTTGCTTTCAACTAATTTAATTCAATGCAATAAATGATTATGTGGCATTCATACTAATGGCAATCTTTAAATGCAAGATATAAAATATTCATTACTATTACCTATTAATATTTGTTATTATTATAGTGAAAAGAACATTTGGTCTGATAAGCCTGAATCCAATTGCCTTGGAGATATTACCAATAATCAGGATGATTCTTCTTCCTGGAAAAGGATCAGCCTTGGGTGATAGCATAGGTGTGTTACTTAGAAGGGAAACCAGAATTGCATTTCGTATATTATACACCTCATTATGTAAACTACTAAGTGTACATCTTTTGGTGTACTGTAATGACAGATGGACTGTTTTCATTGGGTTTAAAAACAATGCCCCAAGGGACAGATATGAGCCTTAAATTCTTGTCCTTCAGTCAAACTATCATTCAGCATTAATGTCACCATGCCTGCACACCCCTCTCTCCAGGTCCATCCATCCTACTTTAATCTTTTAATCTTCTTTTTTAATTTGTTACCATCTGCAATTTTCTATAATTCCAAAATAAGCCTAAGTAGACAACTTTATTCAAAAGAGACTTAGGAAATTGCTTTGGAAGTTTCTTAACAGAATGAAACAAATTAAATTATTGGAGAAAATTATTCCCTGCTGCTTATGTTAAGGAATTCTAACTAATAAGAGAAAATGTGAATATGAATAACCAATACTTAATATTATAGAAACCACGAAAGCATGCAGTTTTCATGTTAAATTAATTAAAATCAATATGATTCAGACTTATCCCCTACATAATCTATTAATCAGTTTGAAATAGACATCTTTGAACATATGACCTTAGTAATACTCAGAAAAGTTCCCCTATATATAACTAAGTGAGAAAGTTAAAATACTAATGTCTGTAGTTCCTGGAAGAAAGGAAATGTAACATCTGTGACATCATTTGTTCTGGAAATACATGGTACTCAAAGATTCATCATGTAAATGTATTTAATGTAGTTTTTACATCAAGCATTCTGATAGAGTAATTGAAGTCTCTTAGAGTTATATATTAGACTAGCTATAACAGCTGAATCAAGTTTAAAATCCAATTTTTGCTATTTAAAAAAAATATGTAATTCTTTTAAGTTTTCAGTCTTCTTCTAAAAAAAAGAGGGACAGAGAGAGACAGAGAGAAAGAGGAATCAGGCTCATGAGGAGGAGACAGCTGATCCAAGCTATTGGGAACTCACTGACTCTGAAACAATCCCTGAGGAACCTTCATGAAAAGGAACTAAACCCTCTAAAGGTAGATGACTGTCAAAGGCATGGGCAGTTAGTGGAGCTTTGAGTTTATTCCTGATACATGAACTGACATCCCGAAGCCCATTCCCTACAGAGAAACACCTACCTCAGCCTTAGTACAGCGATGAAGGACTGGCACATCCCTCAGCTGGATGTGCCAGACTGAACTGACCCACCTTTGGACTCCTTGGGGAATGGATGGGAGAATAGAGGGGGGGGGAGAGGAGGGAGGACTGGGAGGGACTAGGAGGGACTAGAAGGAGGGAAAAGACGGAGAGCAGTGGTAGATATGGAAACAAAACTCTTTAAATTAAAAAAAAAAAAAAGTGAGCAGATCAAATATATCCTCAGAAACATGGAAGCAACCAAATGGTAAAGTGAATTCTTTTCATAAACTTCAAAATAAGTTAGAAGTGTACTTTGTTAATGTAGTGGATTCTTATTTGAATATGTTTCATGACTAGTGGCTCTAAATTTACTGGAATTAGCTTCTGGTAATTTCAGTAAAATGAATACAGCTTAATTTAGTTCCTAAAAAGCCCATTTAACATGGAGAAAGGTTTAAATAAAGTAAAAATAAATGTACATTAAAATAATTAAAAATGAAAAATATAAACCAATAGTTTTTTAATCTCATCCTAAACATTTTCTAAAATATATGATAAAATTTTATAATATATTTTATATATTTTTATACCACATTTATTATTTATTCATCAGCTGAAGGGCATTTAGGGTGTTTTTATTTCTTTTTTTGTAATTTTTTAAACAGTTTTTTCTCATACCCTACACTGCTCCCCCTTCTTCCCCTCCTCCCAATCCTCCCTCAGACTCTCCCTTACCCCATCAACCAATCCATTCCCCAAGGATGGCAAGGAATCCCAAGGTGAGTCAGATCAGTCTGGCATATCCAGTTGAGGTAGGATAGAGTCCCTCCCCACAGTATCAAAGCTAAATAAGGTGTTCCTCTGCAGGAAACGGGCTTCGAGACACCAGTTCATGCACCAGAAATAAACTCTGGTCCTCCTGCAAGGGTTTCCACAAGCTTTTCACGCTGTTGGACTGTCATCTATATTTGGAGGATTTAGTTCCTTTCCATGAAGGTTCCCATGGTTATTTTAGAGTCTGTGAGCTCCCAATAGCTCAGGTCAACCATCTCTGTAGGTTTCTGCATCATGATCCTGATTCCTCATATACTCTCTCCCTCTCTTCGTCTGGACCAGGCCTCAACACAGTGCTTAGCTATGGGTCTCAGCTTCTATCTTAATTAGTTGCTGGATGAAGAATATTATGATGACAATTGGAGTCATTCATTTGATTGTAGGGTAAGTCCTGTTTAGCGACCCTCTCCCCTATTGCTTGGAGTCCTACCTTAGGCAGGAACACCTTGTGGGTTTTTGGATGTTTCCCTAGTACCAGGTTTCTTACTTACCCCTCAATGGCACCTTTTATCAAGATATCTATTTCTTTGTTTCTCTTCTCTGTTGCTTCTCCCACTCAGCCATCTTATTCTCTCTTTCCATCTCCCCTTGCTTACTTCTCCATATGATCCCAATTTACTCAGGAGATCTTCCCTATTTCTCCTTCCCAGGGGGATCCATGAATGTCTCTCTTAAGTTACTCCTGGTACCTAGATGTTCAGGATTTATTCTTTGCTTCATGTCTAAAATCCACTTAAGAATAAGTACATACCACATTTATCTTTCTGAGTCTGTGTTACTTCACTCAGGATGATATTCTAGATCTATCCATTTGCCTGCAAATTTCAGGATGTCATTTTTATTTTTTACTGCTGAGTAGTACTCCATTGTGTAAATGTAACAATTTTTAAATTCATTCTTCAGTGAGGGGCATCTCAGTTGCTCCCAGATTAAGCTATCCTGATTGATGCTGCTATGAATGTAGTTGAGCTAATACCCTTTTGGTAAGAAGGTGCATCCTTTGAGTATATGCCCAATAAGTGGTATTTATGGATCACTGAGGAGATGGATTCCCAGTTTTCTGAGGAACTGCCATACTGATTACCAAAGTGGCTGTACAAGTTTGCATTCCCACCAGCAATGAAGGAGTGTCCCCCTTGCTCCACATCCCTTCCAGCATTAGGTGTCATATGTGTATGTGTTTTTGATCTTAGCAATTCTGATATTTATAAAAATGGCATTTCATAGTTGTTTTGATTTATATTTCTCTGATGCTAAGAATGTTGAACAATTCTTTAAGTGTGTTTCTGCCATCTGAAACTATTCTGTTGAAAATTCCTTATGTAGTTCTGAACCACAATTTTTAATTGGATTATTTGGGCTTTTGGCCTCTAGTTTCTTGAGTTCTCTATATATTTTAGAGATTAGTCCACTGTCAGATGTAGAGTTGGTGAAGATCTTTCCTCATTCTTTAGGCTGTCCTTCCTTTTGTCTTATTGACCATGTCCTTTGCCTTACAGAAACTTCTCAGTTTTAGGAGGTGCCATGTATTAATTGTTGTTCTCAGTGTCTGTGCTATTGATGTTATATTTAGAATGTAGGTGCCTGTGTCAATGTGTTCATGGGTATTTCTCACTTTTTTTTTCTATCAAGTTCAGTGTAACCTGGGTATTTCTGGATTTGTTGGGTTGAAGATTTTCTTCTAGT
The DNA here is from genome assembly GCA_004025045.1 of Sigmodon hispidus. Taxonomy (NCBI): domain Eukaryota; kingdom Metazoa; phylum Chordata; class Mammalia; order Rodentia; family Cricetidae; genus Sigmodon; species Sigmodon hispidus. Next base: position 71,496 of record PVIH01003093.1, read on the forward strand.
GCTTTCTGTAGGCCTGGGTTTGTGGATATGTATTCTTCAAATCTGGTTTAGTCATGGGATATCTTATTTACTTCATTCAATCAATGATGATTGATAGTTTTGCTGGGTTTCATAGTTTAGGTTTGCATCCATAGTCTCTTAGTGTCCTTATAACATCTGCCCAAAACCTTCTAGCTTTCATAGTCTCCATTGAGAAGTCATGTGTTATTCTAATTGGTCTGACTTTATAAGTTACTTGACATTTTTCCTTTGCAGTTCTTAAAATTCTTTCTTTATTTTGTATGTTTAGTGTTTTGATTATTATGTGACAATCAGACTATTTGGGGCATCAAGTCTATTTGGTGTTCTGCACATTTCTTGTATATTCATAGGCATTTTCTTTTTAAAGTTGGGAAAGTCTTCATCTATGATTTTGTTGAATATATTTTCTGTGTCTTTGAGCTGGTATTTCTTTCCTTCTTCTATTACTATTATTCTTAGGTGTGGTCTTTGCATGGTATTCCATATTTCCTAGTTTCTTTATGTTATGACTTTTGTTTTGACTGATGTATTTATTTCCACTATCAAATCTTCTATACCAGAGATTCTTTTGTCCATCTCTTCCATTCTGTTGGTTATGCTTGTATCTCTAGTTCAGGTTCATTTCTTCAGATTTTCTATTTCTAAAATTCTCATGGTTTGTGTCTTCTTTATTGCTTCTATTTTAGGTTTTAAGTTTTGTACTGTTTTCAGAACTTGTTGGCTTTTTCTCAGTTCTCTAGTCTTACTTCAAGAAGTTTATTGTTTTCTTCCAATATTTTGCTTGTCTTCTCTTCTATTTCTTTAAGAATATTTTTAATTTCTTTTTTAATTTTCTTTTTAAAGGCTTCTATTATCTTTATAAAGGTATCTTTAAGTTCATTTGTCTCTGCTTCTTCTCTATTGAAATGTTCAGGTCTTATTGCTATAGAACCACTAGGTTCTATTGGTACCATATTGTTCCTCATGTTGTTGAATAATTTTTTGCTTTGGCATCTACTCATCTCTTCCACATATTGGTGCAAGTGTTGTCTGTGTTTCATCTAGTTGTCTTTGGTCTAGTAAATGCTCTTTGTGCAGTTTGAGTTCTTAGAGAAATCTGAGACAGTGGAATTTGTGTCTCAGGAAAAAAATGAGATCTGAAGATAGAGCTCTGTGAAGGAGCTCTCCAGATTCTGTGTCTCAGGAAGCCACTCTTGTGATGGGGCTCGCCCATAGCTGTACTTCAGGAGCAGCTTGTGTGATGGAGTTCTCCAGAGTTGTGTCTTAGGAAACAGCTTCACCTGGAGCTCTTCTGCTGGGGCTCTCCAGAGGCTGTGTCGCAGGAAGCAGCTCTATTGCTGGGGTTCTCCAAAGGCAGCAGTTGAGCTTGCAGGGATGGGTGATTTAGGGAATTGAATTGAGACTTATGGAGAAAAGGGTCTGGTGGGAAGATGGGGTGAGAATAGTCAAGCATGCTGGTTGAGATACTGCTTGCTTGCCTACAACTAGAGATAAAAAGGATTGGGGGCACATTTTGTGCCCTGTTACCCAGACCTGGGGGCTATCCTAGCTGGGCTGGCTGGCTAGCTGGGAGAAGGGCAACTCACATCTACTGCTGAGGTTCTCCTATATATTTTAAACATATATAGATGTATAAATTATATTACAGAATGTTCAAAGTACAGCAATCAAAGACAGAATGGCATGATTTATAATAAAATAGTTTATTAAAAGAAAATAAAAGGGAACAGTAATAAACATGGATGTGAGGTTGTTTCTACAGAATCTTCCACGTATATGACCAGAAGCATTGTAGCTGACTCACACATTAAGACTATGGCAGAGGGGCTGCTTTGCTTTGAGACTGACATTGCTTTAATAGGCTCCATTTCACATTCCAACCAACAAGAGTGATGAGGGGCTCCTGATACCTTATAGCCTAAGTCAGCATTTTGCGTTATTTGTTTGCTTAGTGGTGTAGACATTCTGACCACAGTGTTTATTATTGCTCTTTTGTCAATAGCAAGAACATGGAATCAATCTAAAAGTCCACCAACAAATTAATTGGTAATGAAGATGTGAAATCTCATGCAATCATAAAGAAAACTGGGGAAGGGAGAGATGGTGGGCTCTTTCACATCCTCCATAGCTCTGCCTCCTCTGAGTCCGTTCCCGGTACCCAAATCCCTTAGCTCAATCTCCTTTAAGTTCAACTTCAGGGGATGTGACGCTCTCTTTTAGGATCTAGGACTACCTGAAGAAACATAACAAAAACATGCACACACAAATTTAAAAATCTTTAAGAATGAGAAGAAATAAAAGTATAAAATTCGTAGGAAAATGAGTAAAACTGAAAAGCATTATATTATATGAGGTAATGCAGGGCTCAGAAAGACAAATGCTGTCTGTTGTATTTCTTATGCGAATTCTGGTTTTCAAATGTTAAATAAGTGTCTCCATGTAGTAGTAAATGGGGGTATAAAGTTCAGGACACTAAAAAGAGGCCCAGGTGAGCAGAGAAGGGGGCGTTCAAGGTAAGAGGCTGAGAAGTAGATAGGGAGATACTGGAGTCAAGTTGCAACAGTGAGGAGAAATCAAAGCACAGAAAAAAGGTAGAAGCAAGAGGAGGAGAAACCATAAGCAAACTGAAGTAAACAAACATGGAGATGAGATCATTGTTTATGGTCTTTATTCAAGTAATAGAAAGCAAATTAGATCATCTTTCTGCGGTCCAGATAGTACTCCCTATATATAATACACTCAACACACATTATCTGTTAATATCTCTCTATATAATACACTCAACACACATCATCTGTTAATATCTCTCTATATAATACACTCAACACACAGTATGTGTGAATTAACTGTTATTTCTATGACAATTCTGTCTATGGCATGCTGCTAGTAATTATGTTTTAGGGCAGTCAAAAGTTATACATAAAAGCTCTACTTCTGGAGATAGTTTTCTTTCTTCATTTCCTTGTCTTTCAAGAGTTATCTACTTGTTTCATGTCCAAATTCACTTTTAAATGTATTACAAATGGTATAGGTTTAGTAATCTAACAATATATGAGCATGATTTTGTTTTAAAAGTACCTTGTCAGTAATATTTGTTAAAACCAGAAATAGAAGAATTACCACCATGCCCATCTCAGGCTATTAACAAAGCCCACTGCAAGTGGAGCGGAGATGAAATGTGTTGTTGTTCTTGCAAGCCTTGAGGACCCAATCTAGCACAGAGTTGGCTTAGATTCTCAGTGTGGTTCAGGAATTGCTTTATAATATGGTGGCTGCATCTAGAAAATTGTTGCCTATATCCTGATTTTCATTTTGTTTGTTTGTTTTGGGGTCCTTTTTTTTAAAAAAAATATTTGCTTTGTGTGGGTTGTATTTGTATCATGATGGTACAAGCTTGAGGCTATATTGTAGGGGAAAATGAAGTTAAAATGTAAAACAGATTTCAAAATAAATTCCTGTTTTCTGTGATACTAAATTGGAGGTTGAATTTCAAATACAAATGCAAGCATACCACTCATCACTTAGATTCTAACAAATAAGATCACTGACTGGCATGTAATCTGTAAAAGCTTCTGTTTTATCGGTATTAATGTAATTGTCATAAATATGAATTTGGCATATTTTAAATATAAAATATTAAGACAGATATTTCATAGAGGAAAAATTTCAGCAGGTTTATTATATTTTCATAAAATGTTAAAACATGACAGGCACTGTTACAGAAGAAAGTGTTATTAAAATTTGAAACATATAAATCAAGTATAAATATGTGATGAAAATTACTATATTAATATACATTTATATTATGTATGTGTAAGATAGCAATTTGAAAGAGAAAAATACAAAACAGTTTAGCTAGATTTTAAATCCTTTGATATCTTGTGAAGAAACTGTAATAGCAATAATGATTATATAAGATATGTTATAAATAAAGCTGTATATAGTAATATCAAATTATTTTGCTAAAAATAATTGGTTTTATTGGTTATCTCACAAATGTTTATGTCCAGTGGGACAAATTAATGATATAATTTCTGTCCAATGAAGCAAAAGTCTTGTTAGGGAGTATTAAATTACAGATATATGGAATACAATGTGTAAGCAGACATAGCATTTTACAAATATCCAGAGATCAAGGCTACTACTTTAATAATCAGAGTGCTAACAATGTAATGTACTGCTGCCTGGGGGACCAGGCTCCAGCAGCACAGTAGGCACATACTGAGACTTTTTTATCTGAGTGGATAGGAGAAAAGACTCACTCACTACTCTCTTGATGACTTTTTCCTTCAATCTTCTTGTATATTCTCCATTCTTTATTTTCCTGGTGATTTCCTTCTCTCATTTTTGATGTTTTTCCTCCTTTCTAGCTTTATTCTTGATGTTTTCCTTCTAATCTATCTTTATTCTCTCCTTTTTGATTCTCCTTCTTTCTCTTCTAACTCTATATTTTTCCATCACTGCTTATATTATGCAGCATAAACTTTTAAGCAATATAAAAATTACAATGTGATGAAATTCTATTTTTCAAGTGAAAGATTACAATGAATACATATAAGAAAAAACACATTTTCAATATCCTTTATATAGTTAAACATTTTGTATATTACAGGTGAAAAACAAGTTATCCTGAAGAATCCAAGTATATTCATATCCAAGCAACTTATCATTAATTAACAGAATGACCAACCAAGGTATTCTTCTCAGTCAGTTCTTTCACTGGCAGGTTGCATTTTGTGGTCACAAAGAAAAGACTAATCACTTTATTATTTATCTTCAAAGTTAATTTTACAAGAATCTTAAAGAAATCACAAATTTAAAATATATACATAAAAAATCAGGCAGCTCTACTTTAAGTCTCTAGGATGCATACCCATTGATCAATAGTTTCTTATATCAGGAAATTGAGGGCAAAAATGGGTACAAGAAATTAATCATCACCTTTGATCATCAAGCAATCCTATCAGGTAAAATACCTCAGCTAGAAACAACTGGGCTACTTTGTTCTTGTTCCCAGGCTTTAAAGAGTTCCTCCTCCTATATGCCTTTCTAAAACTTTAGATTATCTACTTAAGCTTTTCACCTCACAGCTATTTAACAAAAATATACAAACCTAAATTATTTTCAAAGCTTTGTCTCAGCTATGATGCACTCTAAAGCCTGTGAACACATCACCCATCATTAAGAATTTAATCTAGCTGAACTCAGTTGTTTTTCTTAATCAGTAACCTAAACCATAATCTATGCAGATCCTCAGTAGAAACTCATGTGTTGTAAATATATTTCACCTCCTTGTCTTATTTTTATTATCAAAAGTCTATTTAAACTAACATTATTATTACTATTATTATTATTATCAACTAGTACAGTTTAGGAAGAAATCATCTTCATAATAATTCATAGGTAAAATGCCATGTAGCATGGGAGGTTTCCATGAGATAAACACACTACATTACAGGCAGTGGGATCTCCCCACCCAACTCACACCATGCCAGATACCAGAAAATGATGGCAGTGGCACAGCAGTAGCAAAAGACATTCTGGAGCCTGAGGTCTTAGGACCTCACCTATCTGAGATTCACCAGGAACTTCTATTGCCAATTGTTGCAAGGCCACCAGTAGTAATGCAAACTGCATGACTTTCTTCTGCAAAAATGATGATGTTTCATAGTCATTTGTATGATGCTTTTGGAAGCAAGAATGCTTATCATAATTAGCTAGTGATAGGTCAGGCCTGTTTGGTTCTTGGAACTGATGTAAACAGGAATCATGCAATGTTGATGAGAAAATGAATGAAGCACAAAATAACTAGATGATGGAATAATTTTGTCTTTCTTATTAGTACATATAAGATGTTGCTAAATATGAAGACTTTAATGGTACAAAATATTCATGTTACCATTGCCATGCATAGTGTACTTCAGTCATGTGTGTAATATATAATGAGATAAGAAACATATAACAGATAACATATTGTAGGATTATATTTAATACATATACACAATTTTTGTATATATATTATATACCCATATACAGTTGTATGTGCAAATAAAATTCATAAGTTCATTATATGTTAAAATAGTTAAGACCATAAAAATAGTGGCAGACATACTTTAATTAGTTCCAATTATTTTGCCAGCTTTCCAGTATGAATGCTTCATTATATTTCTCTAAAATTGTGATTTCAGCAAAGGGTTAGAATAGAAGATATATAAGTAAAAAAGAGGAACATTCTAAAAATTGTCTTAAAAGCAAATGGCTGAAGCTTCGAAAGTATGTTGAATGAATTTTACAGCCATGTAATTAAAATCCCCGATCCAGGGAGCCACATTCTGAAAACAAATCAAAGAAACAATACCTCAGAAAAGATATCCATTAGTTCTATCAGATTAAAGATTTCAGCCAACAAAGTGAGCTGGGATTTCCTCACAGTTGAAATAATTGTGAGTGAGGATGTTTCAACTTTTACATTTCTTACCTTCACTGAAAAGCAGAAATGTTTGAAACTTATTATCTTAAATCTTTACCCTATTATTGAAAGCCTACTGTACTTTTCATTGAAAGACAGACAAAGAGAAATACAATGAGTTTGACTATGCACATGAATCTTATATCTTTATTTTAGATAAGTGGATACTTTTACCTTTAATCAGTAATACATGACACAATTTACAGGAAATGAGAAGCATGGTCATAGAATATTTCTCAAAATTGTATAGACTTTCTTCTCTGTGTTAGGAAAATGCTAGATTTTTCATTTAAGTTCCTAAACTTTCACCAGACTATTTCTCTGATATGCTTAGTAGTGCAAATTAGGTAATGCATATGTGTACAGTATTAAATATCTGACACATTCAATCACTGTTCTTAATCTGATTATATGCTATGGCTTTATTAATTAGGATTTTTCAGAGAAGCAAAACTATTCATGTTTTACATCGATTTATACAAAATTTACAACTGATTGGCTTGCATGACTACTGGTAATTTTTTTTTAAAGCTGCTGCCTGAATGCAGGAGGCCTAGGGAAGTCAATGACACCATCTACATACAAAACAAAAACAAAAACAAAAACAAACAAACAAAAAAAAAAACCTAGAGGACCTAAATGACTAAAGGTGAATCTGGACTCCCAGTATCCAAGAAAGTTAAATGAACAGATTGAGCAGATGGATGTCTCAGGACAAGCACTACTCAGACTACTCAGACAATATTTTATGTTTGCTCTAGTTAAACTCTCCATTGGAGAATATTTACCGCAAAAATTGGTGAGAATCATTAATCATCCATATTTCTCTACTAATTTAATTAGTATCATCTCTTCCAGAAACACATTTACTGACATACACTTACACTTTATTCAGTTACATGGGTGTCTTATTTATACAGTTACTATTGCTGTGATAAAATATCCAGCCAAAGGCAACTTGGGAAAGAAAGGATTTACTTTACATATAGTTCATCCTTAAAAGCAGTGAGGGCAAATGCATGGGGTAAGAACCTGGAGGTAGGAGCTAATGCAGAGGCTATAGAATGGTGCTGGGTTTTGGTTTGCTGTAGAGCATAGGTCATTCTTGAACTCAACATGTAGTTCAATGTAACTCTTGATCTTCCTGACTCAGCCTCTTGGGTATTGAGATTACTTGTTTATGCCACTCTAAAAATGATATTTATTCAGTTTCATAAAACAAAAGGGAAATTATGAAGATGAAAATTAGCATATCAAAGTTCATCAATTCTTTAAGTGTATAATTATTTTGTAAACTTATAAATTTCTGCATGAAAGATGATAGTATTTGAAAATATTACATCTTTTAAATTTCCAGAACATTTATTTTCAAATCACATTACAGTATTTAGACTTTGTGATATGGAGTAAAAACATGGCTCCATTATTAAACCATAAGGTTCACAACTAAAGGTTAAGGATCTCTACTACACTGTCCAATAGAAAAGGTTGGAACTATTCTTAGAGGAAAAACTTAACTCCTTTGCCATCAATCATATTGTTAATGACACATTATTTATAACTGTCCAAATCTAAAAAATATACTTCTGTCTGTTGATAATTTTCATATTATTATACTCATAAAAATGCTTACTTTTTTGTTATCAGTACTTTTTACATATTCATGAAGATTATTATATAGGTGCTGCTTTTCTTTCTATGAAAATGTAGTGAGTTATGTTCATTTATAACAAAATGTTATGTCCAACTGTATTCTTAGAAATAAGCATAATCACTTGATTGTGAGTGATAATGTTATTTTTTTTTGAAAAGCAAAACTAATGAGAGAAAAATGAGGATGTTTCTTAGAAATAATAGGTAGATAGGTAACAGAGTGGTGGATGATAGATAAATAGATATTATAAATTGCACAAATTACAGAGATATGAAAAGTAGGTCAGTAAGTCAGATGGTCAGACCCAGGAAAGTTGATGCTATAATTCTACCCCCAAACTAAGACAAATAGCTGATAAATCCATTAAAGGTCTGGGATTAAAAGAAATGTTTATGTTCTAATTTAAAAAGCAGACAGGCAATTGGAAGTTTTTTTTCTTAGAAAGCTCTTCAGTTTTCTTTTCTTTCCTCTCTTCCTTTTCCCATTTTCATTCTATTTGTCATAATCTGAATAAGAGTAATCCTCATAGCATCATGGATTTAAATGTTTAGTCACCAGGAAGTAGAACTCTTTGAAGTAATTAAAAGGATTAGGCGGTATGGCTTATTTTGTAACAAAACATGATTACGTCTTGATCATGATGTCTCTTCACAGCAGTAGAACAGTAACTATGATACTATTTATGCTTCCAATGGCTTTTATTAGACTCACTCACATTAAGGAGGGCAATCTTAATTCAGTGTAACAGAATAAATGTTAACATAATCTAAAATTGATTCTTGATAGAAATATCCATCATATGGTTTGACTGAATATTCTTATGTTGCTTGGCAGAGTCAAGCACACATATAACACTAAATATTATACATTTTATGCTTATTGTATGTTGCCAAATTAATTTATGAAAATTTTACTATAAATATCTATTTATACATTAATTGGAAACCTATCTGGTCTATTTGTTAATTAGCTTTTACCTTGTTTTGGTAATAGAGCAATGATGATCTCATTAAACAAGATATAAATTTCCTCCTTTCTGTATGGAAGCAGTATTATCATTCAAATGATTGACAGAATTGACAAGTGAAACCAAATGTATCTTTCTTTGAAACTCTTAAACTATGAATTTAACTTTCAAATTTTATGTAAGGTGTTTCAAGTTTTTTTGTACTATAGGTATGTTATGTTGTTTATGGTTGCAAGAATAGCCCATATAGCAACATAAAATGAATCTGTACTAGTTCTAGATCTTTTTCAAGCCAACACTAAAAAAATATTATACACTGAGGACAGTATTAGAGGAAGTACCTACAAGAGAAATGTGGAAAGATCTGATATAGCTCAGGAGTCTTTGTGCCCCTTAGAAACCACACTGTATTAAAATCATTTGTCATAGAACTACAATGTTGACAGACTCAAGCTTATGTTGAGGGTCCTTGAAATATGAGTGTTTAGCACCATTTCTACTGCTGTCATAAAACACCCAGACATCAATTAAAGCAGATAGGGAAAGGTTTATTAGGCTTATAATATTAGGTCAAAGTCCACCACTATGGGAAGTTGAGACATAAACATGAAGGTATAGATTTATTTACATTTACAAAACTTTATTTCAAAGAAAGACCATTTAGTGCCTGAAGGCAGGGCCCAGTTCTAAGAAGAATCTAAAAGAAATATCAGGAATGTGCCTGACAGCCAATAGATTCAAAATTTGGCACCGAAAGTTAAGCCAGTAGATTCAAAGCTTGGGTTAGTCAAAAGTTTAGCCACAATTTTCCAAGAATTACTGTCCCCCCCATACCCTTTAACCCAATCCTAAAATGCCAAGACGTGTAACACCCTCCTTCCATATGCTTTTCTTTAAAAACCCTCTCACCTTTGAGCTAAGGGCCAAAATCCTCTGCTATGCCAGAACAGAAGGCCTAGATCCATTTGAACCTGTCCAAAAGAATAAACTGACCCAAGTGTGTTTACATCAGAATCCAGCTCCCTGGTGGTCTCTGGGATCCCTCAGCAGGGGAACAACAGGAAGAGTTCCACTTCCTGTTGAGAACTTGAAGGCAAGCTTGTTTGTAATTCCAAACAACATTATCACCTACCAAGGAACTTACTTTACCCGCAATGAAGAGCAGTAGAAACCATGAAGAGTGCCACTTGCTGCCTGATTGACAGGATGCTGCTTAACTAGATTTCATATGCAGCTTAGAATCATCTGCCTAGATAATGGTGCCATGCACGGTGATATGAGCTCTTCTACATCGATTAACAATCAAGAATATATAGCTCAGACATGCCATAGACAAATATGATTTAGGCAATTCCTCAGTGGAGACTCCCTTCTAAGATAGTTTTGGGTTGTGTCAAGTTGACAAAGCACACCCGAACAATAAGATTCAAAAGTGGGTCCTCCAGTCCTGGACATCCCAGTAGACACCATTTAAATGAGAGAAATGCTGTCAAGCTTACGACTTCCTGAATCTCTCTAGCCCACAAAGTTGTGAGCAAAATAAAATTCTCCTTTGGGGACAGCTATTTGTAGCTGAAAGAAAAAAAAAAAGGAGCTGAAGAACCATGTGGATTTGCATTTGAAATGTGTAAACCAAGTAACTGAGTTGGAAGCTTTGGAGAAATTCTTTGAGAATGGTTGGGTCTGATGAGCCAGGGTGGCCTCTGAGCATCAGCACAGCCAATCAATCAGAATGAAGAGTTAGAAGCCACACATTGAAAAACAGAAACTTTTGTTTCACGACAGAGCCCTTCAGAAAACCATGATTGCTTCTTGGCTTTTACCTTTGCAGGTCTCTCTACCGCTTATCTCAAACATGAAGCCCATCAGGAAGGGGCTCCTGGGAACTATTGTACGTGAAGGGAGCAAGAGACAGCAGAATAACAAAGGTAAACTTTGACCTCATTAGTGGACTTTAAACAAAAAGCAAAGCATGTCCAACCTGCAAACCACAACCACTGAACAGCATGGGATCTGAAACACCTTGGACCAGCACCTCGGAGAGCCCATTCCCTCCAGAGGAACACCTGACCCAGTCTTGATCTTGGGGTGAGGAAAGCAGATCTGCCAGGAGTGGATACTGAACTAAGCCACCTTGGGACCTTGGGATCTTTGTCCTTGCTGGGGAGGAGATAAAGTGATGGGGAGAAGAGTGAGTGACTGGGAGGGGCAGGAGAGGAAGGGAGTCTGAACAAGGGAATACATGAATTAAAAAAATATGACTTTATTCATAATAAAAAAGAAAACAAAAATGAAAAAAGCCATAAGACAAAAAGATCCTTGCATTCACAATAGCATTATAAGAAATGTAAAGACGTGATTGAGAAAAGCATTTTAAATTTTATTTCTAAAATTTCTTCATCCATGACCATGCTGATAAACTTTTCTTACACATTAACTGTTTAATTAATTGATTTATCATATGCACCTGCATATCATGTGTGTGTGTGTGTGTGTGTGTGTGTGTGTGTGTGTGTGTGTGTGTAACTATGCCACAGTCTGCATGTGAAGGTCAGAATTGGTTCTCTCCTTTAACCATCCACCTGAGGCTCATACTCAGGTCACTAGTCTTGGCACCAAATACCTTTAACCTCTAACTATCTCAGACACCTAATATGCTATCCTCTCTGCTTAATATATAAATGGTAATTCTATTTGAGGACTCTATTTTAAAACAAACTATAGTAGAAAAATATGTAAAGTTTAATAACCATTTTTAAACTTGGGGTCCTGGCTGGTCCCTTCATTCATTTTTCTAGAATATTTATTAGTATATTTTGGAAACTCTTAAATTATTCTCCACTAATTTTTGATTTTTATATCTTATCCATAGCTTGTGGTAGACTTTTTCCCTATATTGATATAGATCTGTTTTATAACTTTCTTTGTGTTTTCCTGTTCACTTAACAATGCACCTTTTCCGTTTGCAGAGTATCCTAAATACACTTACTTCACCCTTTGTCATGCTCTTCCAAAAAAATCAATTCATAGTTCTATTGCTTTTCTTTATGTTGGCTTCTCTTGTTAGCAATGGACTTGCTTTGGCTTTTAGGTTCAATTTGAGACATCTTTCAGTGTTTGTTCTCTCTTCTTGAGGCTCCCCTGCTTTTCAAACACAAGTTCTACATAGCATTGAGGATATGGCAAACCAACCCACTGTGGAAGTTTTTCTTCCGCCTTCCTTCCTCTGAGCCCAATTTACCCTTTATAGTTTGTTTCTGGGAAACAAGATGCTGCCATTTTTCTCAGCCTCCCCTCTTTTCTACAAACTAAACTCTGACAATCATTGCATCTCTGTTCTGTGTCTTACATGAACTAAGCACAGACTTATTCCCATTGGCTACTGCAGCCTAGCGCACTTAGCTCTGCTCTAAGTCTATATTTTTTTAAAAAATATCATTTATTAATTTAAATTATCCTTGGTTATTTAGAAAAGAATACTTTAAAATGTGACCTTTAAAAAACATCTAGTATTATCATTTATTCTGCTTATTAACTTACAGGTTTCTTTCCAGCAAATTTTGTTTGAAAGGAAAAGTATCAGCTCAGGAACCCTAAGACCATGACCTGAGACCAAGTTCTCAGTGCAAAGGAAATTTCTTCTCCCCAGTGGGACAGGGAGCAAGCATAACGGCCAAATACCGGAGACATAGGATGAGGGAGAAAGGGAAGAAAACAGGGAAATAAGGCAGGAGTTTGTCCTGGAGGACAAAGGACTGCTTCTGCATAGAGAGAAGATGGACATGGCCCATAGGAAAATAGAAGTTTATAAAAGTAAAATGGGAAACTCATGTTAAGATGAGGTATTCAATTTTAATTGGGCATGAAACTAGGTGAGCCAGAGGGCTTTTGATTGCTGGACTTCAATACTTTGAGAGTTAGACCTTGATAGTCAGGAGGAGAGATTTACCAAATAAGGGAGAAGAGACTTGGAGAGCTAGCTTCAAGAATGAAATCTAATAGTTTTTAGCAAGGCAGAGAGAATTGGGTAGAATGGCAAGGCTAGTGACTAGTGAAGCAGTGACCCTTCACTTATTTTATCAAAAGGGATATTTGCATGATTCCATGTTTGCTGCTAAGCAGAATGACTGGTTTCCATTGGCATTATGTTTTAATTTAAATACACATTTGTGGTCATACCCTCAGCCTATCAAGTTTTTAACTCAAACACATAAGCATTTGAAACCACTACCATATTAGAACACACCACTGATAACACTGTTTCTGTTCTTCACCACACCACAACTAAGTCTTCTCACTCAGAGAGCACCTTAGGTTCTGATGCAAGAATGCTTTCCCTCCCATATTTCTGGATCAGATTGCAGGAACTTTCTCTTTCCAAACTAAACAGGAAGAAGACATTACAGTGAGAAGATGGAAGCATCAATTTGTACGGAGTGTGGAGTCGAGGTGAATGGTCTAGTGTTCTAACCCAAAGAATAGAACAAGAGGAAGATTAGTGAAATTGTATTCACTTTTGTGTTTTTCTTTCATTTTCATTTAGCTTAATCAATTGTGCTATCCATTGCCTTCAAATTAATTAAAACTCCTGCAAATTGCTAGCAATAGGTTAATTTACAATCTTAGTCTGTAAAGTGTGGCAAGCAAATGGAATTGATATCCAGAGTGATGCTGGATTACATGCCAGGATCTACTGTTCACATTAAAATGAAGAATGTGTACATATAAAGTACTGAGGGGCAACACCAGGTATACAGAGAATCATGGGACAACACATTTCTTGGAGGGCAAAGTTTGGGGGGTGCTGTAATAAGAAGCAAAGCAGTACTGTCTGCAGTCTTGTTGCTCTGCTTCCTTGGGAAGTTCTTTTCTTTCTTCCTTAATTAAACTTCTAACTGCTTTAACTAGTCCTGCTGACATCCGGCTATACATGTTTCTTTGCAGCTACTGGGAAAATTTCACATTCAAGTTAAAGATTTTTAGCGTTATATATTTCTTATGTTTGGTCATTCACAGAACAGGTAAATATTTGTTGCTAATTTAATCAATATGTCTTATGTTACCATAATGAAAGCCGAAGATAAATTGGTAGTGTTTTAGGGTCCTTTGAGTGGTTCATGCAGCCCAAATAGCCAGCTTCTTTACTTCTCCCTTCCTCTCTGACTGTCCAATTAAAGTGGAAATTTTGTATTCAATCCCTGAGAACAATTGCCTCTGTTAACATATCTATTTTTTAATTGATATCTGTTTCAGAGGAAAGTGCAAAGTAATCAGTTAACTGTATTCTATAGAACTGACATAAATTGAAGCTCTACAAACACTATCTATTTTGGTATTTCCAGGGACAAGGGGCCCAAACATCAGATGATGCTTGCTGAACCACATTCTCTTTTGTCACTTAAGACTGCAATTCCTAGGCAGAAGGAATACCTCAGTCACTAAACTGATGTCATTGGAAGCATGAGAGACCGAGTTTAATCCCCTAGAACTCACATCAAAGTCTAGATATGGTAGCATGCACTTGACATTCAGGAACTCAAACAGGGATGGTGGGAGGATAGCTAGGGCTCTCTGGCTAGCTATTCTTGCTGAATTACTGAGCTCTAGTCCTAAGAAGAGGTTTTGGTTTTAATAACAAAGCATATGACAACTGACAAACAACATCCAAGATTGATATCTGCACACACACACACAGGTGGATGGGCTGGATTCTGATAATTTTTTATGTTATCTTACATGAACAATTCCCCATATAAAGGAAGAGTCTAGGTATAACACTGATGTTGAAATTGTGGTTGAAAAAACTCTAGGTGAGGCTGTAATTAGCTGTGTTTCAGGTCACCTTTGAACCATAATTACTAAAACCGTAGTTTATAAAGAATCAAGAATTTTTCATTTTATTAATATACTGTTTTAATTGAAGCAAGATGTTTGCCATTGAAATATTTCCATGAGCTTCACATAGAAAAGAGTGAAAATGTGTATTTATGATAAAATGCACATGTATGTATTAAATTGAAATGAAAGAAATGTTGGCATATAGAATAGGACAGGCTCTGTTGGGGACAGAATGAGCAGGGAACTGGGTACAAGAAGGATTTTTTTTTTCTGTTCGATGGGAAATATCAACAACTGGTTGGATAGGTGAGAGACTGAGGCACAAGTGAGTATGAGAAAAGAATCCTCTGGATTATTCTATTTTTAAGTTTCATGTCATTTCTCAAGATTGCTGACAGTGAAGAGTGGCTGATTATAAAAACCAAATTCGGTTAAGTGGGACTGGGTCTGAGAATTTGGGAGAGAAAGCTGTTGAGTAAGTAGAGAACAATCCTATGAAGAGCCATAAGCTTTCTGCCCCCTCCTTGATTTCTTCACAATATTTGCCATAGCTTGCACTAACAGTGAACATGCAAACATCCTTTTGAACCTTTCAAAGTTAGATATGACTTGAAGATTTGCCCATTCATTGAATGTGATGGAGGGGAGGGATTCCCATTTGCAGAGGCACCACTATACCTCTACTCACTCAGTAATCAGGGTGGGAAATTCCCCTGGCACACATTGCACACCTCTGCTGCTTCCAACCCCCCCCCCCCCCGCCCCCGCCAGCCAGTGGACTCTGCTTGAAGAATCTCTACCCACAGCCCATTTCCATAAGTGCTTCACAGACAGGAAGGAGGAGATGGAGGAAGGGCAGGAGGGTGATGGCTCTCTGAAGGCCTTTTCTCCACTTACTGGTCAGCATTCTCTCTCAAATGCATGAAGACCGGCTTAACCTAATTAGATTTCCACTCACCCATCTCCCATTTGTTTAGGAGTGATTATGATGAAGCCTTTTAGTGCACAAAATGTATAAACTCAGAAGCTAGTTTTCTTTGCCCAAGTATACATTTTCTTCAAACTTTATTGATATATAGACATGTAGCTTACAACTTAATGTAAAAGGCATGTGAAGTTTTACATTTCAATACATATAAAATCAATACATCACAAAATTACAATAGTTTAGTGTATATGTGTGTGTGCTTGTGTGAATGTTGAGTAAGTTCTAACATTTAACACATTTCAACTTCATACCCTTATTACTTATGAAGACATGTGTGCTAAATTCTATAACTTAGTCATCTTGCATAACGTATGCATTTTAAATTTTGTACCACAAACCTATATCATTCTTCTCCCCTATTCTAGCTGATGGTAAAGGCTCTGTCTCCTATGAGGTTGGTCATGTCAGACTCCATATGGACTTCTCCATGACGATGATGAAATATTAAATTTATTTGTGTCTGACTCCTATACTGTGTAGGTGTTGTCTTTTAAGACTGAATAATAACCTATGCTAAGTCAGGGAAGCAGTTTTTTTTTTTTTAATCAAAGGAAACATATTGAGGCCCAAGATTCTCCTCTAAGCATATCACAGTGCCAAAGTATCCCTATACATGTGAGGTTTTGAGTATCTGGTTTAAGGCAACTTCCCCAGGATTTCTGCCTTCTGTTATTCACTGTTGTCTTCCCTCCACTTGGAATGATAGCATGTCCCAAATATGAAACATGTTCATGAAGCCTAGATATATCAAACCATTCCCTATCCCAGTCTGATGGAGCAACTGCCTTCTTCAAGCCATTTTACAAGTGTTAAAATAGATGCAATCAGTCTAGGACTGTTCTTATTTTTTAAAGAAGGCTGTTGCTGAAATGGAACTAAGACACAATAAACTGATAAAACACATTCAACAGGAAGGAGTTCACTTATATTTGCCCTTAACATAGGCTCTGATTACAGAGTGCTCTCCTAACCTCTCTGTAATGACAGCATTAGATGTCTCTACCTCCTAACTTCAAAGAAATTGAAGTTTACAGTGCAGATGGGAAGTCACAAATTCTTACTCAGCGAACACTAAAGTTTTAGATCATTCTCTTAAGTGTAGACTAACCCTGTGGTTTTGAAGAAATTAAGTGAATGTGTGTGTGTGTGTGTGTGTGTAAATCAGCTTTATGTTGAATAAATTATATTCTAAATTCCCCAAATTACAAAATCTGTGACCACATAAAAACCCTCATACTAATGATTGTTCTTGAATATATATGTTGTTTGTTGGATAACCTTTAAATATTTTAGACTTTGTGAAGTTTTTCACAGTTACAAATAATTATTAGAGCTACAGTTAATATTAAGAAAGTAATACCAAAGCATCAGATGCATAAATTATATTATTTATTCATACAGATAATATTTAATAAAATATGTCTTTTAAAATTTCATTAGATTAATTATATATATTTCTCTCAAATGTGTGAATGCAATTTAGTGTACTCAGTTGTATTAGTCTCTAAAGTATAACACTTTGTTTCACCTTACCTTAATTTTCTCATTAAGTAATGACAATAAAATATCTCCCAAAAGTATAAAATATATTAACATTACAACATCACAGCATATTATTTGTTGATACAAGATAGCAAATGAAAGTTAGCCTTGTGTGAGTACTGAGGTAATTCAATAATGTTTTACTATTCCCTAACACTGCAAAAGGCCATCTTGGACAACAGGGTAGAGATGACAGACTATAGTAGCCTGCCTTTGGTAAAACAATACACTATATAAAAATTATACTCATTCCAGAATTTAGTTTTAATATACAATTTCTATCATCTACTCAAAAAACCAAAGTTCCATATTAAAATAAATTTTAAGTAAAAATTGTGACTTCATAGCAAGTCTTACTGAACTTATTTCTCATACCAAAGAGTTGTGCCTAAGCTTTCCTTGTAGAGAAACTCAGTAGTCTCTATATTTTCTCTGTTGGCACACACACCCAAAGTATTATAGTTAAAATACTAAAAATGCTCATTTTTTGTTGTGTGTTCCTTGTAAGCTAGTTGGATAAATAGGCTATTTCATGATCTGTAATTGGTGAAGTTCAAGACCTAAGTGCTTTTTAGGTTTGTCAGTCTTGTCAAGGGTGGTCCCAGCTTCTGTGACTGCCATTTCTTATTGCATTATTCTTTTATAGGAACTGAATATACTATCCACAAGAGGGAAGGATCCACTGACATCCCCTCTCTCACTATAAGTAGGGATTCTAAATTTTAAATTTCAAAAAACCTAACTTTGAGAAGGATGGATTCAGATCCATCAATCACTTCCAGGTTTGTGTACGAACGAGAGAAAAAGACTGGCCTGTACATTCTATCTTCAGCTGTGCCACAGATGTTTATTTCATTTGAACAACTTTGCTGGAGCATGTAATAAGTGACCAATGCTGTTTACTTGTTTTAGGGCACTGTGCTGATAAGAATGGGATGGGAAAGCCAAGCTCATTTTAAGTTTTTGTAGATGTTGCTTCTTTTGAAAGAAAATTGTTTTGTAATTTACTGAAGTCAAAAGAATTACAGAACTCCACAAGGAAGAAGGAATCACTTTTACTTTCACTGGCTGAAGGGCAAAGTTTATGACTCTTGTTTAAAATTCTGTAGTATCTGATGTACATAACAATCTGTTTCCTGCAAAGGAGTTCATTCTTCACTTGATAGCCCATATGCTTATAGATATCACTAAAAAAAAATAAGGGGCTAAACTGGGACTCAGATGGTTTCCTCACCCACTGTGCTGCTCATTATGTATTCCAATGGGCTACCTAAAAATATAAACAAACTCTGACAGATAAAAATATCCCCATCCAAATGAATCTATTCACCCCAGGTTCAATGTGCAATGTGTAATATATGTGGGGAAAAAAAAATCCCTAAAACGGGAAAACAAAATAAGCTTTATAATAAAAAGCATGTTTTCTAAGCTAGAATCATCACATTAATTATGCAACCAGTGCTACTTTGCTTAAATTACCGCAGATTCTGCATTTGAAGAGCCTTATTAAATAGTTATGTCCCTGTATATTTAAAGGAAGAAAATTTTATTCATTTGATTAAACTATTTTTATTGTGTAGGATTGCAGTAAGATAATCTTATATATCTGACTACCTCCCATCTACTTCTATCCTTCCCTGGAAAAATACATGAAAGGAAGCAGATATTATTTCATCCATACAAACTTACCAAAGCAAATGCATTGTACTCTTAGAATGATTTGTTTTTAAGTAGTGATATAGTGAATTGGAATAAAATTGCCAGCTTCTCTCTGACAAAAGTTTCTCATGAACATTTTGGCCTCTAAGGATTTGTTGAAAGCAATTCTGGATATCATTCAAATACTTCTTTCTTCCAGCATGAATTAATTTAAGTTGACAAAGTGAGGCTCTCCTCATCTTCAATTCTCATCATGTTAGCAAGAATGCCAGTTCCTGAGGAAGCAGCAAGCTACAGTGCATTCTTTGGTAACTTTGAGAAGAAATAATTATCTATGCACCTTAGAATAGGTTCTTGGCAAGAGAGAAGTGGCTTTCTGTCTCTGTAAAGATGCTTGCCCTCATCTACTGTTACTGTATCAAAAACAAGGACTGTCAGAGCCTGATAAAAGCTTGGATATCACTTGGCTTTCATGAGCTATTTGTTTTTAAGATGCTGTTTGCAGCTTAGTTATTGTCACCAATTGCTTTGATGAGCTTTTCAGGGTGTCATTGGGAGACATTCCCTGAACTTTGGGACAGAAAGAACTAATTAAAATGGGTAAAAATATGGCAGTTTCTCCTTATTATTCCTAGATCTAGTAAGATAGAGCAAGGAGTTACATGAAATTTTATGCCTTTTATTGATAAATCAACTATAATATAACTTTGACTTCTATGTTTGAAAATATCAAAAGGAGGATAATGAAGCTCAAAACGTGCAGCTTCCTTAGGTTGAACATATTAGGAACTCTAAAGTCATGCCAATGGTTGAATTGAGTTAAGTAATTAATGTAAAGACACTGTAAGAGGTGGTTAAATAAATTCTGTGGATTTTTCTGGCATGATTAAAGAAATATCTGGAGTTAATACAGCTCTCTCTACTTGACAAGTTACTCATGAGACAAAGGAATAAATCCCTTTTAAAAAATAAAATAAAAAAGTTATAAATCAACTTTTAGTTTTAAATTCCACTGCAGAATGGCAAAAAATTGGGCAAAATCAGGATTACACAGTGCAAGAGTAATAATTAATATTAAGCCATGAAAGATATTAATCATTTTTTCAGCAGAGTGCCTTTTCAAGATGTTTTGAATGTATAAAATGCCAATTTAAAACTCATCTATTTAGCATTTTTGAATGTCTGTTCTGCATGCTAAGTCATATCACAGCTCTCATTAGAGATTCAAGAAAGAGCCTCTTGCTCAGAGGGAAAACCATGAGACAGAAAAGTTCATAAACTAGGCGATTCTAGAATCTTCTTTTGAAGGAATTATCAAGTAAATATGATTTCTGAGAGACAACTCATTTCTGTGCCTTTTTCCTTGCAATTCAACTGAACTAGTTCCAAGAGCATGCTAAGTCTGCCTTGTAAAAACTTAACAATGGTTGATTGTTAATCACAGAAATGTTATTCTTTCTCTGATGGCCTTTTTTCTGTGTTTCTATCTCTGCAGTTTCCCACAGAAACAAGTTATCATTGACATTAAGATGAACAATTTTTAACAATATGATTATATTATCAAATATTGACAGTTTGGAGCATTCTCAATTTGGTGTCCTGGTTTTGAAATTCATTGTCTTTGAGAAATCTGTTTCTTTAGTCACTTTTAATCTAGAAAATTATTTTGCCTTTTTTGTTGTTTTTTGGGGGTTTTAAATGTCTGTTGAAGGCTAGGCTAGCTACATTCTTCCATTTGTGTGATGGACATTATGGTGGTTTGAAGCAGAAGTGCCCTGCATAGGCTAATATGTTCAAATACATAGGCCCCTGTTAACAATGTTGTTTGGAGTTGTTTATATGGTGGAGCCTTGCTAAAGGAAGTATGTCATTGCAGGGAGAGAGCTTTGAGAGATTATCATCTTACCTACTTCCAGTCTGCTTTCTCTGCCTTCTATTTGAGGTTGAAGATGTAATTTTTAAGTTTCCTGTTCTAGTTTTCTGCCTCCCAAATGATGAATCTCCCTCTGGACCCATAAGTGACTGCTGGTCATGATGTTTTATAACAATAACAAAAAAGCAATTAATGTGGCTATTTTGAGATTGGTTATAGGCATTTCTCCCATGGTGGTATGAATGCCCTATAGGAATGACAATGTTATATTCTCTTCCAGCTGGCTGTGGATGCTTTGTTCATTTTATTAAACTGGACACTACTGAGTATCTTCATTAATTACATACTTTACATCTTGTAATTGATAAGCAATTTCTCCAGACATTTTTGGAGCTCATGTGAATTATTCTGCTTACTAGTACTTTTTCAAAAAAGACTGTCACCCACTGATAATTTTTGCCTTTGTCAAGTGAGTGATAAAATAATAATTTTAAAAATTGAGTCATCCATCCTGAATTTATTTGCTGTTACTCTTCTATCTACCACCATGTCTTAATAATCAATAATGAAAAGATGTGCCATCCTAATCCTAGTGAGAAATGAGTTGGTTACATGATTTATAATAACATGTACAATAAAGGAGTGTGGATATCTCTATGAAATCACCAGGTCATGAGTGAACTGAGATCCCCAGAATCCACATTAAAAAATATTAAAGCATGGCTACATGTAGACCTGCCACTTCATTACTGTGAGCAAGTGAAGCCAGAAGTATTGTTCATATTTTCAGGTCTTCAGTCTGTCATACAGTTCAATTTGGGACGCTATACCACTAGAATAAAGGGAATAGTTATCAAATAGAACTTGAGATGTTTTCCTTTGGACTCTATATACATGCAACAGTATGTGTATTTGCAATAATATGTAAAACTGAGCCATATACAAACTACACACATACATGACACACATGTACAATAAAGGAATATTTCATTGTACATGTTCAAAAAGTAACATGTCCATTTATAAGTGTACTTTATGGCTATTGATCTTGTTTTCTTATCATTAGGGATGCACATCGTGATAAGTAAAACATGGTTTCTAGTCTCAGCTACGCAGCTGTTACAAAGAAAGAGGCAATGCAGGAGCATAACTAGTGAATACAAACACTTGTCACAAAACAAGTAACATAGTGATCTGGAGTTTAAGAAAAGTGGGAATTTTAGAAAAAAATGGAATCTGAAAGAATTCCTTGCAGAGATTAGAAGTGAAAGAAAATTATTTTTTAAAAAATATCTTGCATGTGGAAAGAGAAGGTTGTGTGAAACAAACATAAATACACCAAGTTAAATGGGCAAAATATTAATAATAATTTTCTTTTAAGAAATATTTATATTTGTATGTGCCACTCTATTTGGTGTTTATAGAACTGATTGACAAAGTCCTTATCAGCTAGGTCCCATTACTGTTCTCCTTTTCCAGATGAAGCAAGTCACCCAATGATAGCAATCCATGCAGTGAAGGAGATGAGAGCCCACCCAGGAGCTTTCAAAGAGAGTTCATATTATTTTGAACACAGGGTTACTCGACTTTCCTTAAAGACAGCACAGCTTTAACTGGGCATGGTTGAAATCTCAGCCCTGAAGGATGTTTGCAGAGCATCAAAGTTAAGGGCACCATAGGGTATAAAGGGAGACTGGACCGGAATAAAGGGAGTGAGTAAGTGATGAATGAGGAGTGAATGAGGTGTGAATTCAAAGAAAGGCAAGCTTAGGTCTTTTCCCTACTTCTGCCCCATGCTCAATGCCTGTATCTTTCTCTGTGTATTGTAGCATCTGCTCACAACAATGCCAAAAATAGTTAACAAAGATTTATAAATTAGAAAATGGAGTCAGTATAAATATTTTATTAATTAAATGTTAGTATTTACATAATCCAACTTAAACCAAGCAAGGATCAACAAAGTAACCATCTTTATGAATAACTTAGAGAACAGCTGACGATTGAATGAAAAAATAAATAAAAAGAAACACGAGTGCTCCTGGGTGTGGTGGAGGAGGAGGTTTATTGTAGATATGTGGGAGAGCTTAGCCAGAAGCAGGGACATCTAGAGGAGAGCTGAGTGGACATGATTTATACTATACACTATATATTATACTACATATTATATATAATATATATCTACAATATAATATATACTATATATAACACATACACTTCATATACATACTATATATAATATATACACTATATAATATATACACTACCTATTACAACTTACATATTATATATAATTGTTTCTATATTATACAGAATAACTTATATATGTTCCATTTTATATGTTCCAATAACTTATATATGTTGCATGTGAGCAGTCCTGATGGGTGAGAGCTCCAGAGAGAGTGACCTTGCTGAGTTGGGGTGAAGGTGCCTCACTGCAGGAGGAGACAGAGATGCCATGCAGCCAGCACTCACGTGTCACGTGGAGAATTGTATTGGGGGGAGGAGGGGAAAAGAGAGAAAGTGGGTGTAGAGTAACCTTGTAGGGAGAAAGAGAGAGAGAGGAGAGAGAGTGAGCAGGTAGGGGCTGAGGAGAGAAAAAAGAGAGAAGAGAGAAAGAAGGCAGCTGGTCCCCCAGCTTGTGTGAAAGGACTTAGTGCCTATACACACAGACCAGATAGCAATGAGCACATGACGTTGTCAGGACCCTCAGTGGCCAAGGTCCCCAAGGGGCAGGTCTGAATGCTAACGATATATATTATATGCAATGTTATATTGTATACAATATATGTTATACTATGTAATTAATAAAATATAATTTTATTAAAAAAAAAGAAAAAAAAAGAAAAAAAAAGAAAAAAAAAGAAAATGGAGTCAGAAAAATTAAGCAAAAATCCAAAACCAAACACCTAGTGAAAAGAAAAGCTGATGGGTAGTTTGTTATTATCTCTTGACTGTAGCATTACAGTGCACGAGGGCTCTGGGATCCCAAGCAATTCATCATAGAAGTGTAGCAGAATCTAATTAGATTCAACTCTCAGCTGCTGAGAGTATCTTCAGTCCAAAAATCTAAAAACTAAAAAATCGCTGTCATTGTCAGAGAAGCCATACCTAACACTTAATGAACACATATACTATATATGGAATATAGTAAGAATGAGTGAGCCTTAACAGCAGCCTTTACAAGTGCATCTCTCTGGGTACCTGTACCTTTCCCTTCCCACTGTACCCTTTGTTCTTCTTTGATTACATGATGCATGATACATACATAAATGCAGACTCACATGCATATTAAACTTAGATTGAATATGGCATAAAGCATGCAATATTTGTCCTCTATTATCCTCTCTTACTCCTCCTTTCTCTTTCAGTATTCTTTCTTACCCAGATGTTACTCTTCTACATCCATATCTTATATAGAGGTAGTCGTCCTATCATTATGAGTACTATATGTATATATACACATATATATATATTCCCAGCTTTGATGAGACTATGCAAGTCTAGTATGCACAGATATGAGAACTAGAAGGAATGTACACAAGCCCATTAAATAAACTTTTTAATCTACAAGGAAGTAAGACCAGAAAAGTTTATCATCCCAGAGGATACTGCATTGACCTGTCTGACTCTAGGTTCTAATTAACAGAGAAAATGTTGTTTCTGTCCTCTGTAATGTCCCTGAATCTGTAAGTGTTGGTGGGTTTTTTAAGCAGATTTTATTTCTCTTAGAATAATTGCAAGATTCAAGCCATCCTCACTCTAAAAACCCAGAGGTAAAAGCATTTTACAATCTCAGAATTCCCTTAAAGTAGAAGCATATTTTGACAAAACTGAAATTCCTAATCAGTCATAAAGAGCTAGAGCCAAGAGCAAGTCTGGTTTTCCACACAACATCACAGTAGAAATAGTGCCACAGACATTAATTAGACAAGGCAGTTTTCTTTGCAAATAAATAATGCTGTTAATATGAAGTAGAACTGTGCCCAGTTTGCACCTATTTCTGGAGTCTGTCTATGTTTCCATTGACAGATCTATGCTTTTGTGGCAAAACTACCATTAATTACTGAATCATTATAGGATACTTTGAACTACTACAGCTAATCTTTATTCCTTTGTCAAAATGATTTAGCCTTTTCAATACGTGGTTGGTTTCCAAAATATACCTTAGACTCAATTTGAGTCGCTTTTAGAACATTAAGTTGATATCTTACCGGAATCATGATTCATTCAAAGAAATAGATTTTCCATTCTCCAACAAAACATAAAGCAATGTCTTACTTATTCTTTTTTTCTCCTTATAGTTTTTTGCCTTTATAATTCAGATCTTGTAAATGTTTCTTTATGTAGTTATTAGTGTTTTTATTATTGTTTTCTCATAAAAAGTAAACATAATTTCTTTTTTATAATTTGTTGTTGCAGACCTAAATATATAATCATAGCATAATTTTAATAAAGAATGTACCTTTTAACATATATGTCATAAGAAAATAATAACACCAAGTTAATATTGAATAAATTAATATTTGTTTATTAGGAACATTTTACATGAATATTTTGCTCACTGTTGGTAATTTTTATATGTTCAATGTGTGAAATTTTTAATTTGTAATAAATAACACTCACTTTTTTGTATATAGTTCTTTGTTTCAAACATATAGAATTATGTACCTACCACCTAAAAGAGACAGGTCAATCCAACTGTCATTAGCAGCTGTTTATTATGTACCTTCAAAGTCTACCTCTGTCCCCCTACCATGGCAACTATTGATCTGGTACCAGTGTTAATTATTTTTTCAGGATACTTGACTTCTCTTGCTAAACACAGTGCATCTGAGACTCATCCATGCAGTTTGGCTAGTCAATAGTTTCTTCCTTGTTGCTGCTCAAGAGTAGTTCTTTGAATGGATGAAAATATTATTCATCCATTTAACAGTCAAAGGTAACCTAAAATGTTTTTATTCTTGATATATATATTATTTATTATATATATTTTAATAAATATATTATATAATTTATTAAGCAGCACATAAATAAAATTGATACATGTTTGTTTCTGAATGAAAAGAGTCATTTAGATAAACAATAATACATTCCTGTGTCCATTGGTATATACAATGTCACTGGAGATTATGAGTCTCAATCATTTAAATTACCTTAACAGTGAACAAAAATCTAGCTTTTATTCTTTCTCTCTAGTGTTCAGTGATTTGACCATATGTATATAATTTGAAGTTCATTAGGTATATCATGTTTAGATTTGATGATTTTTGATTTTATATACTTATATATATAAAACATTTGCCAAACCTGGAAAACTTTCAGCTATTACATTTAAACAATTTTGACAATTTTTCTCTTTCCCGTTCCCCATGAAAAACACAATGACATAACACAAAGAATTATTCTCACATTTCTTCACAATTTTTTTGAACTGTTCTCTAATCTGTTGGTTGGTACCCTGTGTTCATCTTAGTGTTGTTTAGTGAGTAAGTACATCTATTTGTATGGCTACCAAATGGCACATCTCTATGGTCTGTAGTGTTGAGCTCCCATGCTTGTTAAAATCTCATATTAAACATTTATCTCAATTTTTAGGCACAAACATAGTTATGTTTTCCCTTTAGTTGCCTGAGCTTCTTTTGCACAATTCCTCATTATCATTATATCAGGATATCACAGAGAAAAGAAAGAGAGACAGAGAACATAGTAATACTTCCCTCCAGCTCATCAGGACCCTGAGAATCCTTCTCTAGTTCTACTGATCCTATCCAGAAGCAGAAGCTTTAATTTCACATGTTACCTGTTTGTGCTATCAATATACAGGTAAGCAGTAATATAGGGCCCTTAAAGAAAAAGTAGGGAAAAGAATGAGAACAAATTTAAATGGCAAATTCTCACTGTCTTATAGATCTTGCACAATACTGTTCATGTCTTGTGGTCAGAAAGAACCAGTTAGTTATTCAAGTAGTTTAGCTGCTTACAACCCTTCATGTGTTATATCTGGTATTTTAGTGGTATGAGAAGAGATATTGTGGTGACATTATTCCATCTTGGCCAGAATCTGAAGCCTTTACACCTTGTAAAATGTGAATAATGAATTTCCTATAGAAAAAATAATATATTTTCACTTATCTAATATAGTAATTTCAAAATTCTTACCATGAAGGTGATATCTATAAATATCATCTACCTATTATCTTTTTATCTATCTATCTATCGATTTATCTGTCATCTATCTTCTATTTCAAACCAAATACTTCATTGTACTTCACAAGTTCATAGTGTTATGACTTGATAACTTTATTAAAAGTAAATGTTAGTTAAAATTTACCCATAAACATTTTTAATGTTTGAGAATTTTATGCATGCTATAATGCATTTTTATCTGTTTTATTTTTCTTTTCCTCTCCTTCAAGTTATCCTCTGTTTCTCTCATTGCTTTTTCTCCTCTGCCTTATGTGCTTTTTTTTTAATCCTCAGAACTAAAACTATATCTACCATATGACCCAGCTATACTGATTTTGGACATGTAGCAAAAAGACTCCATCATATTTATAGGGATGTTTTCTAATTGATATATGCTCATGGATGTTCTATCACAATAGCCATGGATTAGAAACAAACTGGATGTTAATCAAATGATTAATTAATAATAAAAATATGATTCATATACAGACTAAAATTTTATCCAGCTGGAAAAGAAAGAAATGAAATTACCAAGTTTTTACATTAATGGATGAAGCTTAGGTTGCTCAAACTCAGAAAGACAAATGTCCACTTTTATATATGGATTTTAGATATGAATATGGTTTGTGTGTGTGTGTGTGTGTGTTTAAATTAGAGTACCCAAGGAAGCAGGAAATTAATTAGGTGACATGATGGAGAGGATTTCAAGAAAATGGATAAAATACAGGTGGCATTAAGGGGAAAGACATAATAGAACAGAAAGAATTAAATGAAATTGAAATGGGAAGATAAATAGAGCAGTAAGTATGAAGAGGAATAACAACACTGAAGAATTTTGAGTATATGAGGATAATGAGTGAGATTAATCAAAGTATACAATATATACAAAATTGTGAATAATAAACATTTTAAAAATAATATAGCATATATAGAGCTACTACCATAGAAACTTCCCAAAATATATACATACATAAAAGTTTAAATGAAATTACTCTAAAACAGGGAAACAATGCCTTTCCTAAATACCACAGATTGTAAAATAAAAAGTCTACCATCTATTTTTGAGTTGTTGGTAAAATAGATCCCATAGACCCTCTCAAATATTATAGGCTATTGCCATTATCATCCAGAACTTTACTTAAAAACTTATTGCTGGAGACATCATGTAGTTAACTCATAGACATGGAGAAATGAAGCATCACTTAACAGGAAGTTTCATCTCTATTGGGTAGCTTGAGAAGGTGCTAAGCACTTTACTCAGGCAGAAATAACCAACAGTCTTACTCAGTTCAGCTTGAACTTTGAGCATTGTAGTAAAACTTTAAAAATTATTAAACATGTATAGGTGAACTTATATCTGTGAACCATGTACATGACTGATTCCCAGGAAGCTAGGATGGGGCATCAGAGGATCCTGTTTCTTGAGTTACAGATGGTTTGTTAGCCATCATGAGGGGGTTATGAATCAAACCTAGGTCCTGTGGCTAAATTGCCAGTGTTCTTAACCGATGAGCCATCTTTCTAGGTCCTACAATCAAACATTTAAAATTCAAAAAAAAATTTAATAGTTTTTCTAGAAGTGTTAAGGATTACACAAAATATGAAAATTTTATTTAGTTTTTTATTTTAATCAGAAGTATTAGGCAGTTTGATATTTTCAGCTTGTGGTTTGTAGGCCATATACAGCCAAGAATAGCTATGAATATATATGAATGCAGGCCCAAAATAAAATAAAAACTCACTTAAAACATTACAAGATTGTGTGACTCTCTGTGTGTGTGTGTGTGTGTGTGTGTGTGTGTGCAGACACATTTGCATGGTTATGAAGAATAAGCTTTCTAGATGACAACCTTTGTCATAATGTCAAAAAATTGGCCCATTCTAACACCTCTTCCACTTTTTCATGGAAGTTAATAATCACATATATTTTCTACATGTGCACTAAAAGCCATAATGGCCATTTAAATGAAGTCACACATTCTGCTTTTGTACATCTATACCTCCCATGAGTTTGGTATTTAAAGTGCATGGCTTTCTGTTTAGCGAACAATTTAGAATGTTTTTTTACTAAAAACTCTTTTCCAAATATTCAATTATTAATTAATTAGAATCTAGATTTTCTCAAAATGTCATTAAATAGTTAGATACTTAGGAGTCTAATGGCCACATTAACTGTTTTCCCTTACACCTGAAAACCCCATTAACAAATTAGAATATATATGAGAGATCCAAAGCTAACAGTGCTCTCAACTACTGCAAAATATTTCTACTTTCTAGAAAGATCTCTGGTGTGTTCATTTCTTATTTGAGCAGCATTAATTTTTTGCTTAAAGACAGAGTTGTGAACATAGCCAGTGTTATCAACTGTCTCTCAAATAAGTCCTCACCATCTTTGCCAACACTAGTTTATTGGGAAAAACAACATGTCAAATGAATCATAGTTTTGCTTGATATAGCTAGAGGAGAAAAGAAAACTAATTTGTTTTTTCTAAAAACTGAAATCTCAAAGAATTATAGACAAATCTGGTACCTAATTATGGTAATCTTTTCAGGTGCACAGTGACATTATCACTGTACTATGTAATATTGCCACTTCTTGCTATCCATGAAATTAACACTTTTTAAAAATCATGCACCTACACATAATGTACACACATTTTAAAATGTAAACTTTGGTATTTTATGACAAATAGATAAATCATATGATCATCACCAAGACAAAAAATAATGACATTATCCCTAAGTTATCTTTTCAACACTTTATTTTGAATTGTTCCATTAAAGGGAAAACATCAAACTTTTTTCTTATTATAATTTAGATTTGCCAACATTAAAATACACACTTTGTTTATTTTTACCAGGATTCTTACATTTGCTAATTACTTTTTGCTGTTGGTTTGATCACAAATTTGACTTTGCTCAAACTGGCTACCATTAGTTATAAACATGTTGGCCTGTATTAATATGTCTACATTTGGGGCTAACTTTCCTTAAGGTTTTGTATCTTTATCACTGACTTGCAAAAATTCAATGAATTTTTTTTATTATTTTCTTTATCTGTTTGTCGTATAGTTCCATAGTTTTGAATCAATATACATATACGGTTTTCTTCTTCATCAGAGTTTTGGCTAACACTCTCTAAAACATGTATTTTAATGATTAAATATTCTGCGACTTCCAGTATTTTCATGTTCTTGTCTTATGGGTCTTGTTGTAAAAAGTATTAAAAGTGTTATGGGGAGGAGGATTTTCTTTATGTTTGTTTCAGTGCAGCTTGTTTTTGCTGTCTTGCTCTAAGTATTCTGATTTTTTACTTGTCTCACACTAAAGAACTCAATATGAAAAACTGGCATGAAAGAACATTTAACAGTCAGTAGAAGCCTGTTTTCTTTAGTCTTGTTGTAACCTTCTCGTAAGAATCTTCTCCACACACTTTAGAATTATAAGGAATTCTAAAGCAGAAAAAAATATTTAATTCATAGAAATTCCCAGTGTCATAATTCTGCCATTCTAAAGTAGACAACAAATTTTGAAATTTAGTCATGATGTTTTTGATGTAGAGACGATAAAAATATTTCCTGGAATGTTCCTTTCATTTTTTTTATTTACCTTTTCTTGGTTTTCTTTCAAGAATTTGTTCATCTCACCCAATTTTTTGTTTGTATTTTCTTCTATTTCTTTAAGGGAATTTTTTACATCTTATTTAAAGGCTTCAATGATCTTCATAAAAGTGTTTTTGGTGTTGCTTCCTTCTGCTTCCTCTTCATTGCTCTGTTCAGATCTTGTAGTTGTAGAACCACCACTTTCTTTTGGAGTTGTGTTGTTGTTCTTTATATTATTGTATGTATTTTTGCACTGGCATCTGCCCATGACTTCAGTGGTTCACGATTAGGTGGCTCCTAGTCAGTTGTGGCAAGGGGGCTTGTGTGACTCCTGTCTCCTCTGAGCAAGCAGTCTGCTCAATCTCTGACTCTGCTCTGGGCAGGGGTCTGAATTTCAAGTCCTCAGTCCTTTTCTGATGATGCAGTTTGCCCTGGACGCAGGATGGCTGTGAAGGTCCCCTGTTTTAGGAGTGGAAGGAGGAGCCCCTTACAGCCAAACCCTAGTCCTGACTTCTAAGGAGTGTCTGAGGACAAGCACCACTGACTGGTCCTGGTCGGGATCACAACTTTCCCAGGTTAGGATTCAGGTGCCTGAGCCTGCTGACCTCAACTCACCTCTGGGCAGAGTCTGAATTTGGATTTCAAAGTGCTCAGTCCTTCTCTGCTGATGTAGTTGGAGGCAGGGTGGCTGTGCAATGTCCCATCTTTTAGGTGCAGCTGGAGGAGCCCCTCACACTCAAACGCTAGTCCTGTCGGCTAAGGAGTATATGGGGACAAGCATCACAGAATGATCCTGAAATAGATGCAATTAGAAAGGAACAAAATGAGGCAAAGATGGAAACAGAAAACCTGAAAAAAGAGCTGGAAGATACATGCATACCCAACAAAATCTAAGAGATGGAAAAGAGAATCTCTAAATTGGAAGACTCAGTAGCTGAAACATATACATATACATACATATATATATATATATATATATCAGTCAAAGAAAATACTAAAACCAAAAAGCTATAAAACAAAATGTTCAGGAAATCAGGAACACCATGAAAAGTGCTAACTTGAGAATAATAGGAATAGAGGAAGGAGAAGAATTCCAGCTCAAAGGTACAGATAATGTATTCAATAAAATCATAGAAGAAAATTTTTCTAACTTGAAGAAGAAAATGCCTATAAAGATACAAGAAGCTTACAGAACACCAAGTAGGTATGATCCCCCAAAAAGTCAGCACGTCACATAATAATTAAGCCACAAAACATATAGAGCAAAGAAAAAATTTTAAGAGTTGCAAAAGAAAAAAGCCAAATTATTTATAAAGTAGACCCATCAGAATAACACCTGACTATTGAATGGAAATGATGAAAGCTAGAAGGGCTTGGTCAGAAGTTATGCAGATGCTGAAAGAGCATGGCTGCCAAAGTAGAATACAATATCCTGTAAAATTATCAATCACCATAGATGGAGTAAACAAGATATTTAATGACAAAGTCAGACTGAAACAATACCTATTTACCAATCCGGCACTACAGAAAGTATTAGAGAGAAAACTCCAACCCAAGGACACCTGATACACCCATGAAAACACAAACAATCAATAATCCCACAGAATACCCCAGAGAAAGGAAATACAACCAAGTTACCACCAAAAATAGCAGGAAATATCAATCAATGGTCACTAAAATCCCTTAAAATCAATGAACTCAACTCACCTATAAAAAGATACACACTAACAAGATGGATACAACAACAGAAGCCATCCTTCTGTTGCATACAAGTAAAACACCTCAAACACAAAGACAGACACAGACTCAGAGTAAAGGGTTAGGAAAAGATTGTCCAATCAAATAGTCCTAAGAAACAAGCTGGGGTATCCATCCTAATATCTAACAAAGTAGGCTTTAAGCTAAAAGCAATTAAAAGGTACCAAAATGGTCATTACTTATTCATGACAGGAAAAACTGGTCAAGAGGGGATTTCAATCCTGAATATTTGTGCCCCTAATGTAAGGGCACCTACCTATGTAAAAGAAACATGGCTAAAGCTCAAATCCCAAATCAGTTCTCACACCCAAATAGTGGCAGACTTCAGTACTCTACTTTCACTCCTGGAGAGATGAACCAGACAGAGACTCAACAAAGAAATAAGGAGCCTAACAGAGGTTATGATGCAAATTGATTTAATAGATATCTACAGAAGCTTCTACCCAAATGCAAAGGAATAAATATTTCACAGCTCCTCATGGAAATTTCTCTAAAATTGACCACATACTTAGTCATAAAGCAAATAACAACACATGCAAAAGAATGGAAATAATACTTTGTATCATATCAGACCACCAGGGCCTAAAGTTAGAGTTCAACAACATCAAAAATCACAGAAAGCCTACCAATACATGGAACCTAAACATCACTCAGCTAAACCACCTCTGGGTCAAGCAAGAAATTAAGAA
Organism: Sigmodon hispidus; assembly: GCA_004025045.1. Lineage (NCBI taxonomy): Eukaryota > Metazoa > Chordata > Mammalia > Rodentia > Cricetidae > Sigmodon > Sigmodon hispidus. The sequence goes on from PVIH01003093.1 coordinate 104,742, forward strand.
AGAAATCAGTCTTCCTAGAATTTAGTGAAAGCGAATTCATAATGTAAGCAAACTTGTGGGACACAAAGAAAGCAGTCTTAAGAGGAAAATTCATAATACTAGATGGCTATATGAAAAACCTAAAGAAATCCCCCACTAGACAACTAACAGCTCAGCTGAAAGCCTTAGAACAATTAGAAGCAAACTCACCAGTAGGAGTAGATGGCAGGAAATAATCAGACTTAGAGCTGAAATCAATACAATTGAAACAAAAAGAACAATGTAAAGAATCAATAAATGAAAGAGTTGGTTCTTTGAGAAAGTCAACAAGATAGATAAGCCCTTATCCAAACTAATCAAAAAACAGAGAGAGAGAGTATCCAAATCAACAAAATCAGAAATGAAAAGGGGGACATAACAACAGATCGCATGGAAATCCAGAAGATTATCAGATTATAATTTGAAAATCTATATTCCACAAAAATGGAAAACCTAGAAGAAATAGATAGCTTTTTGCACAGGTACCATTTACCAAAATTAAATGAAGAACAGATTAATTACCTAAACAGGCCTATAACCCTTAAGGAAATTGAAGCTGTCATTAAAAGCCTCTCCAAAACTAAAAGCCCAGGTCCAGAAGGTTTCAGTACAGAATTCTACCAGACATTCAAAGAAGAATTACTACCATTACTCCTCAAACTATTTCACACAGTAGAAACTGAAGGAATATTACCAAATTTCTTTATGAGGTCACAATTTCCCTAATACCCAGCCACTCAAAGACACAATGAACAAGGAGAATTACAGACCAAATTCCCTCACCAATATTGATGCTAAAATTCTCAACAAAATTTTGGCAAACCGTATACAACAATGTATAAAAGATATCATCCACCACGACCAAGTAGGCTTCATCCCAGAAATGCAGGGATGGTTTAACATACAAAAAACTGTAAGTGTCATTAATTATATAAATAAACTAAAGGAACAAAACCACATGATCATATCCTTAGATGCTGAAAAAGCCTTCAACAAAATCCAACGCTCCTTTATGATAAAAGCTCTGGAGGTTACAGGAATACAGAAAAAATATCTCAATATAATAAAGGCAATCCTCAAAAAGCTGACAGCCAGCATCAAACTTAATGGAGAATAACTCAAAACAATCCCACTAAAATAAGGAACTAGACAAGGATGTCCTCCCTTCCCTTATGTATTTAATATAGTTCTCAAAGTTGTAGCTAAATCAATAAGACAGCAAAAGGAGATTAAGATGATACAAACTGGAAAAGAAGAAAGGAAACTATCTCATTTGCAGATGATATGATTGTATAAATAAGCGACCCACAAAATTCTCCCAAGGAACTTCTCCGGCTAATAAACACCTTCAGCATTGTAGCAGGATACAAGAATAAATCAAAGAAATCAGTTGCCCTTCTATACACTAAAGATAAAAGGACTGAAAAAGAAATAAGTGAAACATCACCTTTTACAATAGCTGTAAATAGCATTAAGTACCTTGGAGTAACTATAACCAAAGAAGTAACAGATCTATTTGACAAAAATTTTAAATCATTGAAGAAAGAAATTGAAGAGGATATCAGAAAATGGAAAGCTCTCCCATGTTCCTGGATAGGTAGGATCAACATAGTAAAAATGGCAATTCTGCCAAAAGCAGTCTACAGATTCAATGCATTTCCCATCAAAATATCAACACAATATTTTATGGACCTTGAAAGAAGAACAATACTCAACTTCATTTGGAATAACAGGAAAGCCAGGATTGCCAAAACAATTTTGCTCAACAAAAGAACCTCAGGAGGCATCACCATCCCGAACTTCAAGTTATACTATAGAACTACAGTAATAAAATCAGCCTGGTACTGGCATAAAAACAGACTGCTGAATTAATGGACTAGGACTGAGGTTCCAAAATTAACCCCAAAACCTATGAACACCTTATCTTCAACTAAGAAGCCCAAAATATTCAATGGAAAAAAGATGATATCTTTTACAAATGGTGTTGGCATAGCTGGATGACAGTGCTTAGAAAAATGCAAATAGATCCAAGCCTGTCACCATGCACAAAACTCAATTCCAATTAGATCAAAGACCTGAACATAAACACAGCAACTTTGAACTTGATAGATAAGAAAGTGGGAAATACACTTCTATGAAATGGCACAGGCTACCACTTCCTAAATGGAACATCAGTGGCACAGACACTAAGATCAACGATCAATAAGTGGGATCTCCTGAAGCTGAGAAGCTTCTGTCAATAGAACAAAACGATAGCCTACAGAATGGAAAAAGATTTTCACTAACCCTACAAGTGATAGAGGACTGATCTCTAAGATATATAAAGAACTCAAGAATCTAGAGCCCAAAACCTTAAATAACCCAATCAAAAAATGGGGTTCAGATCTAAAAAGGGAATTCTCAGCAGAAGAATTATGAATGGCTGAAAGGCACTTGAAAAAGTGCTCGTCATCTTTAGCCATCAGAGAAATGCAAATCAAAATATCTTTGAGATACTACCTAACACCTGTCACATTGGCTAAGATAAATGACACAGATGACAGCCTATGCTGGAGAAGGTACGGAGCAAGGGGAACACTCCTCTATTGTTGGTGCAAGTGTAAGCTTGTTCAGCTGCTCTAGAATGCAGTATGGCGGTTCCTCAGAAAACTAGGAATCAATCTCACCAAGGACCCTGCAATACCACTTCTGGGTATATACCCTAAAGACTCACAGTCGCACTCCAATGGCATTAGCTCAACCATGTTTGTAGCAGCATTATTTGTAATAGTAAGAACCTGGAAAAAATCTAGATGCACCTCAACTGAAGAATCAATCTCCCCAAGGACTCTGCAATACCAGTTCTGGGCATATACCCTAAAAATGCACAGTCTCACCCCAAATCATTAACTCAACTATATTCATAGCAGCATTATTTGTAATAGCAAGAACCTGGAAACAACCTAGATGCCCCTCAACCGAAGAATGGATTAGCAAACTGTGGTACATCTACACAATGGAGTACTATACAATGGAGCTGTAAGAAAAAACGATATCCTAATATTTGCAGGCAAATGGATTGATTTGGAGAATATCCTTCTGAAACAGGTATCACAAACTGAGAAATATAAACAAGGGATGTACTCACTGATTAGTGGACTCTAAACAAAAAAGCAACAAGCACAGCAAGTCCAAGCTGCAAACCACAAACACTGAACAGATTGAGATCTGAAAGACCTTGAACCGTTACCTTTAATCCCATTCCCTCAAGAGCAACACCAACCCAGTCTTGATGTTGGGGTGAGGAAAGTGGATCTGTCAGGAGTGGATGCTGATCTAAGCCACATTCGGACCTTGGGACCTCCTGCCCTCACTGGGAAGGAGATAAAGATATGTGGCGAAGAGAGAGTGACTGGAAGGGGTGGAAGGGGGAAGGGAGTTTGAACAAGGATATACATGGATAAAAATTATGACTTTATCCATAATAGAAATATAAATAAAAAAGATTTCCCATTTATTTCAAGATTTCATTAGCCAATTTCTCCAAATTCAAGCCAAAATAATATGCAATTCTTTATAAATATTTGACCTAGACTCTAAAAATGAGAAAATGATATCCTCTTCAATAAACTACTGTGGGGTCATTGGAATTATCTGTGTAAAATATTCAACCCAAAACCATTGGTTTAGCAGTGATAATTTTAATATTTACTTCTTTGATTATTAACTCCTTTTGAAGACTTAGTTACCTCACGGACTAAATAACCTCTAAGTAGGGCCTTTACAACCATCATAGCAGGGATTTCAAAGATAAAGTTCAAAGGAGAACTGAGCACCCACCTTGGGTATTCTTGAGGTATCTATTCAAAATCTTAGAATGATTTTGGCAGAGACTTTCATACTTCAAGAGAGAAGGTCCAATTTACAATGTGGGCTCGTACATTTATTTTATCAACTATTAATCTCTGTGTTGTCTGCAAAAGGCTTATACTTGGATATCAAATCATAAATGCTACCAATTAAAATAATCTGATATGGAATTGTTTCCCCACATGTTCATATGAAGCCAATGTCTTAGTTACTGACAGATCTGCATAAAAATCTCTTACACAAACATTTCACATTGTTGACTACTGAACAGTTCGACCTTAAGAACAAGTTTCTCTTAGTGTTGAATATAGAATATAAATAATCCTGCTTTTCCAAAATATTGGATATTTTTTGTATTTGTCCAGTACAAATACCACTCTAGTGATTATAAGGGAGCTGTACTTTTTGCTAAAAATATGCTATTTTACTCAAACTATATTTCATTAAATATAAACCAAAAGGAAAAGCTTCAAGCCATATGATAACCTCCCAATATTTTTCTTCAGGGAATTTATAAAAATGAAAGTTGTGTGCTGTGACCAAAAAATCGAAACATTATAGATCTTTATTTAAAATAATAAGCAATTCATTAATTTTAAATTATTATTTAATGGAAAAATGATAAATAAAACTTTTAATTTATACAAATAATATTTCTCAATGATATATAGCATCAAGAATAAGCTAAATTATTTTTAAAAGGTAAGGAACAATTAAAGAAAAGGCAGTAAATCAAGACATTCCCTTGTGTTTTAATTATGTTTCCCAATTTTAATTAAGAATTCTCAATATCAAAGTTTATAAGATATTATATTGTATGTTAATAAAATATGACAAATTTATAACATTCCTTAAGTGTAAAGCTAATTAATCATTATTAAAAACACTACCAATTTGTCAAACTGTACATCCCAAGATGGATAGCAGCAGCACATAATTTAGTTATTGAAATCTATGGGAGTTTCTTGCAAGACATGTCAAAATGATCTCACTAGAATACATTAAGGAAGCCTCAAGTCCCTCAGTCCTAAGGCACTGTACAGTGTGAGTAAGGGTGGACAATACTAAAGTAGCCAGGACTTCTCCAAGTATGGGTTTCTGCAGCTATTGATGGAAACATGAATTTTCACTATCAACAGAGAGAAATAAGTCTTTTGACCAAGATATATTATCCTGTCCCACTTTGTGGCAAATACGCAGTATACAGTATTTCTTCAGGGTCAAGTCACAAAGAAGCCATCAGCCGGTGTCAGGGAAGGCATTCATGCAGCAACATAACAGAATGAACAGAATGTGAATTAGACTGAAGTCAAGGATTACAAGAGAAAAAAAATAAAAGCAACAGTTCACAATACAGAAGGCTTAGGGTTCTGCTCATATGGTTGCTGACACAAAAGAGTGTTCTGAGCAATACCAACTTCACTACAACCAAAGGAGAGTGCAGAGATATAAGGGATATGTACTAAAGGAGGCTGCCATGCCTCAGATTCCTTTCTTTGAAAAGAAAATGGTAGACTCTAAAAGAATGTTGAAAATGAAGAGAATGACTATGGATTTTTCTTCAATAATGGCAAAGCACCTATGACATTGCAAAGCAAGACCCTTAAAAGACAAATATTGCTTGCCAGTATACCTAATCTAGAGCAGAGTCAGCAGGACAGTGTGAAAATATCCTGAACTCCTCCTCTTGGCATTAAAGTTAATGTTCCATCACTGCCATTAATTTTATTTTTACTTTCCCACAGTTTTCATTCATATTGTATTTTAGTTAGTTCATGACATTGTTGTAGTGGAAGTCTCAATACTTTCTGTCTTTGTTCTCAGTTTCAAAGAAAATTTATAGATCTCTATGGAAATATCCAAAAGTTTTATTATAAAAGGAAAGGATAAGTATACAAAAAAAAGCAAAAGAACAAATAACTGTGAAACTGATGAGCTTTTCCAGACAGAAGATTACATTGAGGGTATGGGATGTGGAAGCTTTACTTATGTTGCTGTAAATGTATGAATGAGTTTGACCATACTAAAATTGTTAGTAGTTCTATGGTTACTCTTTAGATTGTTATATTTTGTCTTTTGCTAAATGTCATACATACATGTTGAGAGTTATATAATTCAGTTTTCAGTAGTAAAATGATCATAAACACTATATAGATATTTAATGACATTGTGTTTAGTAAGGTAGAATATTTTCACCTTTTTAATTGGAAAGCTTGAACAAAATTTTATACTCAGATATTGGTTAACAATAGGTATTGTGAGAAATGCATTCATGGGTGTTTTTCTCTTTATACAGATATCTATGAATATATTTGTGGATAATGGTTTAGATCAATCAACTGATATGACTGTGATCTCTTGTAATCAAGAAACAGAGTAAATATTTGTATATAAAAGTGTTGTTTACATAATGCAGTACAGTATTTAAGAGAACACTCCACAATAGCATAATAATGAAAAGCATAGTGCACTTGTCATGAATATTTTTGGTTGGTAACTCAACTATATCTGGAATTAACTGAAAATCAAGTGACCTCATATATCTGAGAAGGATTTTTTCGACTGAATTATTTGAACTGGGAAGACTCATCCTAAAGCCAGATTGTCTGAAGTGTAATGATCCCCCTTAAATCTGGTCCACACCTTTTAGTGATAGGCTATATAAAGAACACAAGAGACGGAAGCTTCTGCTCTTTGCCTTCTTACCCTTGTCTTGCTTGCAAGTTAATTCCTTTACGGGCATTAGGGTCTATTTCTTTGGGAATCCAGAATATACTGAAGAACAGTGGAGACTTCCAACCTTGTGTGCTGAATATATATATATATATATATTCATTGTATCAGTTTCTTATCTCTAGAGAACCCTGACTAATACACTAGTAACTACATAAGTAGATCATATAGCCCTTCATTATTTGTATCATGTATAGATAACTATAATTGTATTGCTATACTTTTATAAATGAATATAAGCACAATTTATTTATTTATCAGCACCATATCTAACAACACACAGGTAATATTACATGATGGCTTTATGACTTTATATTTTTATATGACATATGATACCTCTAATGCCATCAGAGACAAAATTTTCAGTTGTTATAATCTTTGGTTTTTGTTGTTCCACACACCATAGACCAAAATTTTCAGTGTGGTAGATCATCCTATTTTATACAATTCTCAGGACTAGAAAGTCTAAGAACAAAATTTACTCAAATCCATTGTTAGATGAGAGATTTTTTATTTTGCTTTGAAGATAATCATCTTCTTGCTATTGTAGTATATTAGAAAGATGGATAAATGTAATTTTTCTTAGAAATTTGTTAATCAGTTCATAAGAGTACTTCCTTCATAATTTAATCTCTCCATGGGCCCCAATTTAAAATAACATTATATTAATAATTAAGATTCCGGCATATAAATTGCAGATCATATAGTACAAATTTTGTTATATATCTTATGTATTTCAAGATTTATACTCAGGAAACAGACCTGGAAAAATGGTTCTTTCCATAATACATTCTCAATGAACTTGATAGGAAATGACTATTGCTATTCTCAAGTAAGTAGTATACTGATAACTGCTGATAAGACATGAGAAGACATTATTTAAATAAATGTCTGCTTATAGTAAAGTTGGGATTCTATTGATGATCCTACTCTTTGTATTTTATGAAGCTTGCTACTGTCCTGGTTTTCAAATATACTGTTATGGAAATTATCAGTATTATTAGTTATTCCTTAACTATATAACTATATCTAAAACTATATACTATAAAAAGAAACTTATTTCAAATATGTTCTCAGAATTTCCAGTCTCTTAATAACCAACACAAAGGGCCTAGTACCAGAGAAAGACCATGGCAAGGAGTCAAGGGCTTGTTGTGAAGAACAGCTCTTGAGATTCTATCAAAATTGCTTTTTGGAGCTCATTTCCTATAATGGGAAATCTCGCTTAGTCTTGATGCAGAAGGGAAGGCTTAGTTCTACCTCAACTTGATGTTCCAGACTTGTTGACTCCCCAAGGGAAGCCTACTCTCTCTGCGGAGTGGATGGGGGTAAAAGTATGTTGAGGGGAGGGAGAATGGGAGGAAGGGAGGGAGGCAAAGCCACAATTGGCATGTAAAATTCTAAAAATTAATATAAAAAACATGTAAAAGAATATTTTTAGAGAGGGAGACAGACAGTCCGAGAAAGGAGTTGAAAGTATTCTCACAGTGATCTAAACCCTCCTTGGCAAGGCCAACTTTGCATAGTTTCTCACTCTTCAAATGGCTCTATTCTTACTGCTGTCCCAACAGAGCATTAATTTTGTGGGCCTGTGGGGAACAGCTAATATCTAAGCTTTAGTTGGAAGATAAGGACAAATATTGGTTTCAGTTTTATTTTGTGGAATTTACAGCACAGCCAGGCATCTAATTATTGCTCATGAAGAAACCCAAATCTTTTATAAAGCCTTCACTTCACAAAGGAAGAATTCAATACAGCTTTTGTTTTGATTTTGTTGCATAGATCTGATTTACAGGACTATTACTGAAATGTAAGATGCATAAATTGCTTCTTTTTTACTTTTAAAAAGATACTGCAAAGGTGATTTACATAATTGAAATTCTATATTTATAACTACAGATGTGCCACAAAATTCAGGATAGCAGCCAGACTGTCAAAACTCTCACCAGTTTCAGGAAAAATAAGGTTTAATCAAATTTTCACTGGTTTCTACACAAATAAAGCTATTATAGGAATAGGAGAAATAGATAATTTTTAATTTTAAAGAACACAAATTTTCTATTTAAAAAAAAAGCCAAATGTAATAACTAGAGACCAAAAAGGTTAAATATGTTGCTAGCCTCTAATATTTATAAATGTTAGATAATTTTATAGAATAACTTATTTTAAAATCAATTTGGCAAGTTCTGTAACTTACTGAAGTTAAAATTACTTATTCAACTGAAGTTGAAGTAATTTATTTTAAATTCACAAAGCAAGTTCTTTAACTTACTGAAGTCAAAATTTTAGTTCTGGGTCTTGCTAGTATTGGTACTTTACTTGTTTTATTCCACTGTTATAGTTTTCTTAAAAAGATACCCAATATTACAAGTCTTAAATTTCACAATTATAAATGAATGATAGACCCTCCAACTCGTTCACAGTGTACCATTTGCTTCTCCATGTTGTCTCTAGAAGAGGAAGAAAGCTCACAGACTGAGTTCATAAAAGGAACAGCAAAAGCAGTCTAAAAGTATCTGGTACATTTTCTTCCTAGTTTTAAATAGAATAAGAATAGTTTAACTTAACATAGTTTAATAATTATTTTCATTGTATCGTAAAACTGTTTTCCCAGTTATTTTTAATGTATAAGAAGGAATAAAATGGGCTAATTTTACTGGTGTACTATTTTTCTTTTTGGAAAATTAAAGTCTTACAATAGATATTATAGATTGAATTATGTCTCTAAAATAATTTCTGAATTCTTAAATTCAATTTGCCATGTTGGGACTTAATCATGAGCTAAGTAATTGAACATAGGATCACTTATGTTCAAATGATATCATAATGGAGTCAGCACAAGTCACTATACCTGGTGTTCTGTAAAAAGGAGACTGATGAGACTTGAGAAGGTTTGGAGACTCTTGACACAGAGAAATCGCCACAGGAAGCTGGGTGGGGTGGAGAATGAAATTAGACTACCACAAAGAGCACCTGGGACTATATGATGGCAAAAGACAACGACAAAGGAAGGAATCATCCCCAAAAGCCTCACAAGGAGTATGGCCTTCCTGGAAACTTAACTATATAATTTCAACTTCTAGAACTGGGAAGCAATAACCATGTATTACTTTAAAGTATAATGACTGAGGCAATGTGTTTTTGTAGACCTAAGAAAATGATGCAGAGGGTGGAAAGCAAACTTTTAGCATGTGTATATTAAAATATACAGTAAATATAGTGTGTATTTAATAAAATTAGCCTGGAATATCAGAGAACAGAATCACCCACAGTCAAGCCATGAAGGTCAGAGAGTGGAGACTCATGCCTTTAATCCCATCACTCAAGAGACAGAAATCTTTCTGGATTTCCGTGAGTTCAAGGCATAACAACCGAACAGTAGTAGCTCACATCTTTAATTCTAACTATAGGATTACAATACAGAGTTGAACCAGAAGTAAAACAGCTGGGCAGGCTATATATAAAAATATATATAAAGCAGGAGAAAGCAGAAATTCAGACACTCTGTAGAAGCGACCAGGCAGATTGAGGACCCTTGAAGACAGTATTTACCCTGTTCAGCTGGAGAAGTTAGCTGGGTAAGAATTGACTGTGGTCTGTTTTCTTTCTCTGATATTCCAGCCTGATTTTCATTAAATATATATTACCACAACCTTGCATTAATATGACCATTCAAGAAGGCAGTTTTTGAAGTTATGACTAAATTACTAAGAACATACAGTTACCAGATATTTGCCATGAACAGTCATTAAGCAGCTCTATGCCAAGTGTCCTCAAATGTCTTATAATCAGGTGAGCATCTACATGTGTGTGCATGTGTGTGTTTTCATATTCATGTATAAATATAGGTGGATTGTAAGTGTGGATGTGAATGTGTGTGCATAAGATGTCAGAGTCATTGTTGGGTGTCTTCTTTTATTCATCTCTACCATATCTTTTAAGATCAAATCTCCTAATGAGCCTGGATTGTACTGACACAGTTATATTAGATAGCCATTAAGCTTCAGAGATCCTTCTGTTTCCATCTCTTCTGTGCTGTAGAAGTGTGTAATGTATGTAATAGGGATCTGAATTCATGCTTACATTTGTATAGTAAGCACTTTACTAAGTGAGCTAATTCACTAATGTATATATGTATATATAATTTTATTTTGTATTAGAAATAGAAATTTATAATTTTCTATTTTATTCTTTTAAGTATTGTAATATACACACATTTTTATACATTCTCACTATTATTCTCTTCATTATCTTAAACTATAGCCTTAGCTTTTCCAACACTGATATTTTTGTACCTACACTATCATATCATATATAAGCATCACTTATAAAATGATTGATTGCTAAGCACATGGCAAGATATTAGTTCATCACACCCACCATCAGAGTATTTGTGGGGAGATTCATAAACATGCAAGTTCTACTTATGGATTGATCTACAGATACCATTTCACTTCTGAGATTTAAAAATTCATCTTAAGTTACTTTCAATCAATAAGATTTTCCATTTAGTAGGAAGAACAAAACAACTTTATGTTGTTTTCTAAAATGTTTGGTCCCAACAGTTCAACAAAGTATTTAATGAGGTGCTCCAAAATGCCTACACTGGAAGCATGCATTAATCAACTCTCTGTTTCCTAGCCTTCTATGCCTAGTGAGGAGAATAAAGTTTCTTGAGATAATTGCTGTGGCTCCAGAAGATAAAACACCCCTGCCTATGAGAAATGCATTACTTAATGTGAATACAAAGATGCCATTAACGAAAAGACTTCACAGTATAATGTCAAGAAGACAAAGGATTACTTCGGACATAGAATCTGCCATCAGCTGACAGTAAAGGATATTGTCTGCTGTTATCTAGGACTCTGAATCTTCTTATAGTTTTACTTTTGTAGTGCATTTTCCTCACTGGAATCTCAAAGATTTGCTCCTCCCAAGTGGCAGAATAAACAATATGGTGGGACATATGTTCACTTTCCTAAGACTCTGGCCAAAATTAGAACTCACTGCTTCTTTTCACATTCAACTGGCAGGGGTTCAATTATCTGACCAAACCTAGCTTCAAGAAGAAATATCATAGTTCTCTGGTCAAGAACTATATTTTACAATATAACTAATTATGAAAAAGAGAATATGTCAACCGACAGTATTAGTCTGATATAAAGGTATGTTGTTAATAGTGTAAGTAAAGCTGTAATGTAATCTCTGAATAGCCCAAATCACTTACTATTAGATATAAAGCTTACAAAATTATTTATTTGCTGTTCTAAATATTTGAATGAAAATTTCCATTCCCTTCTTGATATACTTAGGTATTCTTTCAATACTGTCAGAGACCAGAATTTCATTTACAAGTTTTATATGAAATTAATCTCCATTTAAATAGCTACTCAGAATATAACAACAAAGAAGTTAGTTATAATTTAATAATCTGTTTTGAAAAGAAAAAAATAGAAACTTGAAAATCTAAGGAAATATTTATAAAGGTTTCTAAATTAGATATTGTGGTAGTTTCAATGTTATTGCCCCCTCCCAAGTTTCTAGGGAATGGACCTGCTAGGAGGTATGGCCTTTTTCAAGTGTGAACTTACTGAAAGAAGTGTTTCCCTGTGGGGACAGGTTTTGAGATGTCTTTTGCTTAAGCTTTGCTCAGTGCCATAGTCAATTTCCTATTGCCTGAAAGATGTAGGACTCAGAGTTTCTTCTCCAGCAACATGCTGCCATTCTTCCTGCCATGATGACAAAAGACTAAACGGCTGAGCTTTAGGCAAGTCACCCCAACCAAATATTGTTTCTATAGCAACCTTAACTAAAACGGAATTGCAGAAGATAAGAACTTCTATGAAAAATAGTTCTTTACTTGCTTAATATTGACTATACAAAAATGTTGAAACTAACAAGAAACTTACAAATAGTTACATAATTTATTTATATTTTATTTTAGATAGATGTCTTCCTAAAATTGTTTCATTTATACATTTTGAAAATAAAATTAAGTTTGTGTTAATTCAAAAATTTGTTAGGTGTTGTTTTTAAGTATATTTCCCATTGGAGATTTTATAATATATCTAAGGGTTCTTGGGATTTTATGAAAACTGAGTTGGAAATGGCTACTGATGTAAAAGAATCTGAAATACAGTTATGGTAAATAAATTTCCTTGTTGATTGCCAGAGAAAAGCAAGTTACTATTTGCACTTTTAGATTTTTCCATTGCAGAGATCTCTCAGGATATAATTCTCTGCCGTCTCATGGAATATGAAGATATTTTCTCAGGTAGAATGAAGCCACATCAAATTTTCCGTTATAATAACATTAAAGAACTGAAGAAAACATAATATTTAGACAGATTCAGTTATGTTCTTCATAAGAAGTTTGTGAAGATAAGCTAGGAAATGGCAGTATCCATGAAAACATGACTCACCATAAAA